>CM061067.1:104575178-104764983 GCA_030762895.1 Sophora flavescens | reverse complement strand
AAGATGGACTCATTATTTTATGGACTCAAATTCTATAAGAACTATCAGAATCTTATCTCAAGAACGAGAATCAAGAAAACAGATCCTGTTAAATTAGATCCAAATCTGTTTTGATTGATCCCAACGACTATAACTTGTTTTCTATATAAAGAGGGATCAAAGGAACACTTTAAGAGAATCATAACGAATAACAAAAGAAATATAACAATACACATATCATTCATCTTCTTCATTGAGCTTACTGTGAAAAGAGTGTTTCAATACTCATAAGTGCTCCAATTTGTTTATCTGACTATTGAGAGTTAGGAATCAACTTTTGTTTTTACTTTTCGATTGTAAAGAGAGAGGGAGTCTCTCTGAGTGATTAGGGTGAGGTATCCCTAAGGTTGAACATTGAGGCTCTTCACAAGAGTGTGGTATCTCAAGGTGAAGGAGTGCTCCGCGGTGTGATGGTTTTTCAAGATACCTGGCAAAGCTTGTGTGTTAGTGTGTGAAATCTCACAGGTGGAGTGGGGACTGGATGTAGTCACGGTGGTGGGTGATCAACCAGGATAAATCTGGTTTTGTAGTATCTCTAAACCCGACTCTTTAATTTCTTTTTACGATTAAATTTTCTTAGCAAAGTGTTAGTTAAGATCTAACATGTGCTTTCGATTATGCAGTATATTTACATATAAGAAACATGGGATAAGTTTCAATTGAAAATACGCGTCCACCCTGTAGACTGGCTGGCTGCTTAAATATTTTGGTAAAGATACTTGGTTATTTAATTAAGTAGACTGGCTTTCTTTGGTATACGAGGCTATAAATATTTGCTAAATAAAAACCTAAATAACTTGTTAGGTACAGACTTGAAAGTAATGGCCCATCTTGCCACGTAAGTGATCTAAGTAATTAGTTGAAGAAAATGAACTAAAACACAAAGTAATCTAGTAGACGAGCTCTATATGGAGATCTTTATAACTCATTAAGGAATAGAAAGTCTGAAAACTTGATAGATAAAAGGATATGCCACGTCATCAGACGAGCTATGTAAAATATAGAATAGACTTGGACTCTCATATGAATGAGTAGATGTAATTTCTTAGTAGACGAGCTCCATCTTTGATTGAATTAAATGCAATCCGAATCTCTTATATTTATTTCAAATGATTGATATTTATTTCAATGAGAATATTTGTTCTTCACATTTGTTTTATTTGATTTAATATTTCAACTTGTTGCAAAAGAAACATACTACCATCAAGAAATGCAAAAGCATCAGATGAGATCGTTTTGCAGTATCTTATTGTACGATAAGATACTGCAAAAAGATCTGTCACGAGGACGACTTTATGATCAGAAAAGCTGGTTTTACACAAAGAAGGAAAAACAAGTGCTCATGCTGCACTACTCAAAGGAGTAAGCCTTCTATTTCATGCTAACTCGATAAACAAGTGTACTATTTAGCTTTACTACAATCAAGCTATCAGTCACAACGGATATCATGAATTAAATGCTATCTCTAAACGGGATTATTCAAAGTAACCGTTGAAGAAATACAAGTGAAGAAGAAGGTCACTATAAATTGAAGACCTCAGATACCGAAGAAGAGCTCTGGTCTGCACAACCTTGCTAGATGAACTTTTGCAAATCAATAATCACTCATTATTATATTCTTTCAAAAGTAAGAGTATGTATTCTTTAGTTTGAATATTGTTGTAATATTCAACTGATCTTAAACTGACATATTCTCACACATAGTGAGTTAAGAAGATCAAACATTAAATCTCTTTGTTAGAGTTAGAGCCTGAAGAGGCTTGGTAAGAAAGGAATACTTGTAGCCTGGAGAGGTGTTGAATACTTGTTTGTAATCTATTTGGAGAAATAGTGGAGAAATCCTTCAAGTCGAAGGGATTGGACGTAGCTCTTGGTTGGAAGAGAGCGAACCAGGATAAAATCTCTTGCGTGAAACTTCTATCCCTAAACTCTTCAGTTTTATTTACTTATACTAACTATGGGGTTTTGATATTGATTTTGTTGAAGTCTTTTAAAAAGAATCTTTGTCTCTGCGTGTACTTCTATTTTATATCTCTTTGAGTGCAAAATTTTTTTTAAAGGTTGTTTTGAAAATTATTAACAAACACAATTCACCCCCCCCCCCCCCCCCCTTCTTGTGTTTCCCTGTGTCAACTTCAATATGTTTATTACTCCCCGTCTTTTGTTGTTGCCTTGCATGTACCCCTTTTTGTGTTATGCAGAAAACGGTGAGCAGCGTGCTAAGGAGTGACTCTGAGGAGCCGCTTCTTGAAGTTTAGTTTAGTTTAGTTGTTATCCGAGTTGTTATATCGGATCGGTTATACCAGCTCTGTAATGTGACATCGGGGAACAATGTTTTAGTTTTTTCGAGTTGAAGTTATGTTACAATACGGTAGCCTCTGCCCGGTTTTAATTATTATGATATAATATGCATGTGTTCATTTCTTTTATATCTTTTATGTTTTATGAATACATGCGGGGTAGAGGGTGTCACAACTACTACTGTCGTTGTGTCGCCGGAGTCACCGCCGCCGCACCCATGTCTGGCCGCCACTTCCTCTCCTATTCATCTTGGGTGAGTGTTATCACGATAATCTCTTCTAGTTGTAAAACCCCCAATTTTGAAACCCTAACCTTTGATTTCAGTTTCAAAGTTTGAAATTAACATTATTTTTATGCAATTGAGACTGTAAATTAGTGCCCTTTTAAGTTAATTTTATTATCCTTTGATCAAATGATTTTTCTCCAAATTGTGTTTAGGAACCCTAAGCCTCAATCTGATTTTATTTGAAAATGGTTTTGTTTTTGTGAAATTGATTATATTTTAATGCAATTGGAGTTATAAATTGATGATTTATAAGTTCAATTTCATGATTCTATGAACAAATCTTTTTTCCCCAATTTCACTCAAAACGCCAAATTTCCATCTTACACCAATTATGAAATTGTTTCTGTTTTAGTGCATTGAAGAATTTCAATTTATGATTCCCTAGGCTAATTTCATGATTCCCTAACCAAATCAAAATTTCCCCAATTTTAACGATGGACCCTTTTTACCCAAATTGATTTTATTGAGAAATCAATTCTTTTTATTAAATTAAATATATAGTTTACTTTGATTGTATGTTTTGAGGATGATAATTGATTGAAATGTTATTTGATTTTATTGTATGTGCTTGGACATTATCCCTATATTGATGGTTGTGTTTGTGCCTGCTTGGGAGAGTAACTTTTGCTTTTTGAAGCTGTCACGGATGTGCATGCTTGTGATGGAAAACGTTAGATGAACCATAAAATCATGTTAGCTTGTTAGTTGGGGTCTAATCTTGAGAAGCTTTGTGGTGAAGGAAGCTAATTGTTGAATGCATCAAGGAGAGGATCTTTTCTGGTCTACAATGGTAAAGGGAGTTTACCTGATGAATTTTAGTAGTTACATACTTAATTGTTGTGTTTTGAGTGTATGTTGAGTTTAATCATAGTAATGATGTCGTTGAGTAAATGATTTGGAGTTTTATTTGATGTTTGGAGTGTTTAGAGTTATTGTTATTGATTATGTGAATGTGTAAGTTATGTTGATTGAGATTTATTGTTTGATTGTGATTGGTTGAGGGCATGACATTGGTCATTGCTTGTTAAATGAGGACTAAGTCATTAAAAGACTTAAAACAGAAAATTTGAGAGTTGATTTCAATTTCAAGTGTAAAGTCTTTTAAGAATAAAAGTGATTATACCTTGAGGATTTTTGTTGAAAATCACATTTTGAGAAAGTCATAGATGAATTGTAATTGAGTGTTAGTAAGGACGGTTTTGTGATAAGTCACATTTATTTTAAATTCCCTAAAACGTTTCGAAAAGAAGAAAAAGAAGATGAAAGCTTATGAAAATGTTTCCAAGGTATTTAAGGAAAAGCCTTTTTTAAAGAAAAGTTTTAGTTTTATGAAAAGTTTTACTCTAAAGGAAAATATTTAGAAAAAGAATCTATGATGAATTTACTTACAACAATATTTTGTTTTGGTTAAAAGTGTTGACAAAAGGTTTTAGTGGATTTTAAGTTTTCCGAAAACGAATTATAAATGCAAAGAACTCTGCAAAACATATTTACAAAAGCGAAAAGGTATTTATGACACAAAGTTGAAAAACTTTTTTATTTGTTTATCGATTTAGTTTTCACTGAACAAAGAATGAAGTGGAAAAATATGGAAGTAAAAAGGACCTAGATTGCCGAAATGCCGGGCTAGATCTGGATGGCCGAAATATCGGGCTAGATCTGGATTGCTGAAATAACGGGCTAGAGTTCCTATTTGAAATTTGAGTAAAAGGAAAGGACCTAGATTACCGAGCCAAGAGATTGGGTTGGATTCGAGTTGTCGAGATATCGGGCTGGATTCGGATTGTCGAAATGCTGGGCTAGTGTTCCTACTGATAAGAACCTAGATTACCGAGACGTCGGACTAGTGTTCATTTGAGAAAGAGGTTTTAAATCAGTGATTTTGATTTAAAATCTTATGTTGGTATTAAAATTTATTTAATACTTGAATAAAAGTAGCCGGGAGCTTTAAGCATCAACGAGGAAAGAACGAAGCGAAAAAGAAAAACAAAACGAAAACCAGTGGTTTACATGCATAGTCTGGCAAACGTGCCATTGTGTATCGAGCTACAATTCACAAAGGGTATATTGACAAATTTGATAGTTACGGACCAAAGATACACTAGTGCAATAAGTGCTTTTTACGTCAGTTAAAATTGATTTTTTACGTCAGAATACTGACTGACGTAAATACAGCTGACGTTAATAGTTAATATTTTAACGTCAGTTGAGAACTGACGTTAATTTTGTAAAAATTAACGTCAGTTTTTTCAACAACTGACGTTAATTTTGTAAAAATTAACGTCAGTTTTTTAAACAACTGACGTTAAACATAAAACTATTAACGTCAGTTCTTTAAGACAACGGACGTTAATTTTGTTAAAACTAACGTCAGTGGTTATAAAGAACTGACGTTAAAGGTTTAATTTTAACGTCAGTTGTAATAAACAACTGACGTTAATAGTGTACTGTATATTTTATAAAATACTATTAACGTCAGTTGTCTGATACAACTGACGTTAATAGGTTTTTTTTAATTCAGTTTTAAAATATCACTCCCCTCAGCTATCCCCGCATTCAGTAAATATCTCAGTAACACAGAATATCACACACATTACAAAATTGCAAAGGAAAAATGGAACAATGGGGGGACTTAAAACCAAAACCCATGTATATATATAAATAAATTTTAGTTCCAACGTCTAAAAAACAAAACTACCAATCTAAGGATATATATATATACATGTTATTAATTAGTTTCTAAAGTCTAACAAAAAAACTATTTATCTAAGTATTACGGAGGTATCTTGTCAATTCCTTTTTCAGCCGCATACTTGAAGAAGAATTCAGCGAAGCGCATCCTCAAGTCTCTTAACTCATCTTCTTCAATAGGCGATTGGTCGTTAAATGCCTACACACGTTCAAATAATAACAATAACATCAATGCAAGTCATCTTCAAAACTATAATATATAATTTAACAAGTTGTTTAAATATTACCGTAATCCATCCATCCATAATAGATGTGGAGACTATGTTCAACATATGAAGCATCACATAATAGCCACACGACCACCCGTCATTTTGAAATCGAGACTACCAACAAAATTAATTTCAACGTCAGTTGAATATACATATAAATTAGTAATTATAATATTAATTATTTGATAAATAAACTACCAAACCTTGAGGATGTTCCATGCAGGATTTGCTTTAGCCTTAGAAGCCCTACTTCTCCCGTTGGCGCAACTTATGCTACTCGTCTTCAGCGCGCTATCATAAACAAATAATCATGTCGATCAATTAACAAATTCATATATCATGTGTGTAATAAACTAAAAACAACTGATATTAAAACTTAAATTAAATTTAAGATTAGTTACTTACTTATTTACAGCTTCCACCACCTTCGGTGGCGGATCTTGGTGGAGAGAGCAGAAGAATATGACAGTATGCCTAGACGGGTGAAGTACGAACAACTGCCAATGGTTTTTCATACAGTAGGGAGCCAGATATAATTCTTTCCGATTGTCTCCCAACAAGTTCAGTATGTATTTACTCAATCCATCGCCATCAAAGAATCAAGGGGAAGGACCGACAGAGATCTAAGAAGTCAGAACTCGATGCAACGCCCTTATCAAGCTGAAGACGATGGAGATACCTAAGATATGAAAAGGTGTGGATGTTAATTACATAATAAATATATTGAAATTAAAATAAATTATTAAATGGAACAATACCAAAAATAAATAAGTTATAAAATTAAAATTAACTTACGTGCACCAGAGACTCAAAACATTGTTGTTCATCCAGACGTTATTTCTGCAGGCGTTCCCGAGATCGGTACCACAAAAGGTAAATATCATCCGTTGATCTGGGCGTGCCACCCATCCACCGTGCTCCAATGGACATTCAGAAATCTCAAACGCATAATCCTCACCAAGTGAGAACAAACGAGTGATAGGTGACAGCGACACCGATGTCGACTTGGCCTTCAGTTTAGGAAAAATAAATTAGATAAGTTGTTGATAATTAAAAAAAAACACAAGTAATTATTTGACTAATTTGGACATTAATAATGAATACATACCTTTGTTAACATTTCGAGCTCACGTCGTTTGGAGTCCAACTCAAGCTCGCGCCTTTTCATTTCCAACTCATGCTCATGGCATTGGACTTCGAACTCCCGCTCCCTAGCTGCCAACTCATCGTCCTCCACATGTGCCCTACTAAAACTCTCTTTTGTGCTCACATGTGAAGGGTTGGCATGCCCTGCGGTGTCCTGGGATGTACCGACGGAGGAAAGCTCTTTGGCAAGCGCCTGCTTGAATTCCGGGTTGGATATTAAGCCTTGCATCAGATGTGTTGTAATAGTTGGGTTGGAGATGAGGTGCTGAGTAATATCAGCCAAAATTGATGCTTCATTGACCACCCACTTTCGTGAAGCAGACTTGCCATAATATTCTTTGATGGTCACGTTCCCAGGAACACCGAGAACCCGACCAGGATGGTTTTTCTTGCCTAGAGCAGTCATCAAGACGTCCCGCTGTCCAGAAGGGACGAATGCGCCCTGGGAGGATTGTGCTTTAAGATCCATCTACAATGAAAAAAAATGAAAAAACGTGCAAGTGAAAAGTGTTGCAAATATCTATACAAATATCAATTGAAATCAAGTTAATTATTTACTTACAATCTTATCTGCCACTTCGCGAGTGGCATCAACTTTAAAAGATCACGTCTTTGTCATGCGACCGGCTAACCAGACATCCTAGCGGTCGATGTCCGACGGAGGACTTAATGGTGTGACCTCAGGAACCTCTCATCTTTCAATCCTAGCAGAGTGCTCTTCCTGCTTCGCCCTCAGCCTATCCGCCATCATCTGCTCGATCTGAGTCTGGTACCCACCCTGAGACATGGTGTGGTGGTGGACGCTCTTCGCCTGATTCTGCCGACCCTTATTTGCCATAGCCTATTCAAACAAAAACAAATAATTAAATACAGTTAAATGATCTATAATAAGCATACAAAATTAACTTAATCAACCAACCTGAAATTCTCCATCCTGTCGACTCCTAGCAAACATATCCCAAGTATCCTGATCAATCCAGGGATAATCCGAGAACATTTTATCAAGCCGCTTCTTCCCAGATACATTGTACCTGGTAAGATCATGCTTGAACCCATTCCAACGCTTTGATGCCATTTTCATACATTTATGACGATGATCCTCGTCATTTGGCACAGTCCAAGCTACCTACACATTAAATACATAACAACTGGATGGATTATAACTCGGATAATTATTTAATAATGTAAATCAAACGAATGTAAAGGTAAAATACCGTGATAGCCTCCCAAATCTGATCCTTAACGTTCTGTGGAACATCATTCCAGTGGTTGTAGTTGATGCTTATGTGCTGCTTTGCTTGTAGAAACACCCATTTATTAAATTCTTTAGCACGGGGTCCCTGGGCATTTAGATTAGCATCGAAGGACACCTCAAGCTTCTGTCCGCTCTGCCTGTCCTTCTCTAGTTTCTTCAACGAGGTGGCTCCTCTACCCCGTTTCCTATGAGCCTATGATGTCTGTATGGACAAAAAAAAATGATAAAATAGAGGGTTGTAACATTATAAACTTACATTAAAAAGAAGGACTAAAGATAGTATATAACATGTAAACTTACACTAGAATCAGGCGTAGGCGTGATCGGGTCTGCTGAAGCCCCACACAGTGTCCTCCTGTGCATGCGGGCTATCCGATTGATCCATATGTATTCCTGTTCAGAAACAATATATATGTATTAACATAGGTTATAACTCAAAATAAATACAGAAGTATAAATAAAAATAACTAGATAGGTCCTATAGATATACAAAACATCTATCCAATATAAGGACAATACGGGAGATTGAAAACTATAGTTTTTGAAGATTGCCAAGCACTGGTCACGGCCTGGCTGTGATGTCCATCACGACCGTAACGTGCCAACTCGAACCGGAACCTCAAGGGCAGAACTGATCACGGCCCCAGCCGTGATGAGCATCACTACTGACAGATCAACCAAGCGAGCAACATGCATGCACTCAAAACCAAAAATAGAGACATTCCAAACAACTCAAACTCACGGTTTCAAGTTTCAACTACTGAGACTACAGTTTCAACATACACTCAAAACCAAAAATAGAGACATTCCAAACAACTCAAACTCACAGTTTCAAGTTTTAACTACTGAGACTACAGTTTCAACATACACTCAAAACCAAAAATAAAAAAATGTGCCCTAAAGACTCACCAGAAATAGGCGCTCGCGTGGTGGTGGGTGGGAAGCTCGAGTGGTGGCCAACGTTCGATATGGTTACTGAGAGCAGAGGGACAAGGAGAGTTAGTGCCCGGGAAGGGGAAAGAGAGATGTCAAGTTATTGCAAAGAATGAGCGAGAAAGACAGAGTTAGGGGTTAAGAGTGTACCTCACGGTGGTGGCGAAGAAGCCCTCGCGGTGGTTGCGGTGGAGATGAGCTCGCGATTAGGGCAGAGTGAGAGTGAGAGTGAGGGTTGAGAGTGAGGGTTGAGCGTGATGAAAAGAGAAAAGAGACGTAGAAGTACAGAAGCCGCGCGGGTGTAAACGTTATAATCAAAATAAAACAACATTTTATGTCAGTTGTTAGTAAAAACTGACGTTAAAGGTCATATATTTAACGTCAGTTGTCTTAAGAAACTGACGTTAAAAACACTCACACTTCTAGCGTCAGTTGTATTACACAACGGACGTTAAAAGTTTATTAGTTTCTGGAAAAACTAATAAACACTCACACTTCTAACGTCAGTTGTCTTAAGAAACTGACGTTAAAAATACTCACACTTCTAACGTCAGTTGTATTACACAACGGACGTTAAAAGTTTAATAGTTTCTGCAAAAACATTCATTCCTTTGACTACTGTTCTACTTACCCATTCACCTTGTAACCTAATCCTCTTAATGAGCATTAAGTTTTAGATAAGTTTTGAAGAAAATCAGAATAGCTTAGTAACTTCATCCCCTGCTCCTATAAATAGCTTCCTTCCATCATTTTAATTTTCTGCTTCACAATATGGCTCTGCCATGGAGATTAACTTCATCACTCTTTCTTCCTATTCCTAGACTCAAAGATCTTTGTCTTAATGGTCAAACAACTTCCGAGGTTGTGTAAATCACATTACATGGGTGGTAAGGTTGGGTGAATCACGTAATGTGATTCTCTCACTTTATTTCATCCTCGTCATCCCTTTCACTTTGCTTTGGAAGCAAGTGACTGTGGATTCAAGACGATGCATCGAGGATTTCCAGTGAAGAAGAAAGATGCAAAGATCCATTTCACTTTGCTTTCGCTGCTAGTGACTGAGGATTTACTTTGCATCATGGAATTCAAGTGTGGGAGGTGATGCATCCATTGGAGTTTCTGATGACAGGACTGAGAAGAAAATGATGTTGAAGCAGAAACTTTTTTATATTTTAGGGCTATGTTGCAGAAATTTTTTATCTTTTAATCATGTAATTTTAACTTATGAATCGCTTCAATGAGATACGATTTGATTATACATATAACTTGTTCTATGTTAAGTGTTTATTTATTTTAATTTGCACAAGAATTTGTTTACTATTTCAAGCTAATTAATAAAAATTAAAAATAAACTTGTTTAAAAAAAAGGTTTAGAAATAAACTGCACTATATGGAGTGATCTGCGTTAAGAGGGACAACAGGGACATGACAACCAATGAAATGAGTTTCATAATTATTTACGTCAGTTATTTATAGAACTGATGCAAATAGTGAATTAATATTTACAAACTGCCACCACCTCATTTTTAACGTCAACTTAATTTATGACTGCCAAGTTCCCGTATATTAATTACATTATTTCCAATATTCATTCTGCACGTTTATATTATATAGGATTATTTACGCTCAGCTATTTATTTAATCAAGTAAAAATCACACTTTTAACGCCGGGTTGTATAAAAACGACGTTAACAATAAATATTTTTTATTTTAAAAACACTTTTAACGTCAGTTTTTTTAAACAACTGACGTTAAAAGTGTATAGATATCTGCAAAAACATTCATTCCTTTGACTACTGTGCTACTTACCCATGCACCTTGTAACTTAATCCTCTTAATGAGCATTAAGTTTATAGATAAGTTTTCAAGAAAATCAGAATAGCTTAGTAACTTCATCCCCTGCTCCTATAAATAGCTTCCTTCCATCCTTTTAATTTTCGGCTTCACAATATGGCTCTGCCATGGAGATTAACTTCATCACTCTTTCTTCCTATTCCTAGACTCAAAGATCTTTGTCTTAATGGTCAAACAACTTGAGGTTGTGTAAATCACATTACATGGGTGATAAGCTTGTGTAAACCACATTATGTGAGTTGCTCACCTTATCATCCTTCCGGAGAATCAGCTGCTGGAGGGAAAATCAGGTGCTCGGGCGTCACAGTTCCAAAACCTCAGCTTTGGTAGCAAGTGACCGTCATGGAAGTCTCTAGAACCACTGCCTTTTCTTGAAACAGATCTAGTGCACCTGTTTTTTCCTCTCTTGAGCTCTCTCATGCCCCCCAGTTTTCTGAGGTCTTCGGAGTATAGTTTTCCCTTTGGCATATTTCATAAAACTCTCTGATGGGATGTAGCTTTAATGTTTAGGATTTTAAACCCTTTCAATGTAACTTTTTATAGGATTTTAAACCATTTCAATCTTCTAGTATCGATCAGAATTACACTTCATGAATGAGATCCGGTTTGGGTTATTGATTCAACTTATACTTCGCACATATATTTTAGTTTTCAAAACAGAAACACAAAACATCAAAGCAATTGTGAAACTGAAATTTTGAGGAAGGCAATGCGGAAGGGTACGTACACTAGATAAAAAAATTATTAAAATAAACTTTAACGTCTGTTGATGTAAGGACTGGCGTTAAAAGTGAAGTGACTCACTTTTAACGTCAGTTTGATAAAGAACTGACATTAAAACGTTCACTGTTAATGTCAGTTGTTTATTGAACTGACGTTAAAAGTGAGTCACTTCACTTTTAACGTTAGTCCTTAAAACAACTGACGTTAAAATTGAATTAATGAAGTCTGATATTTACAAAACTGCCACCGCCCCCTTTTTAACGTCTAGTTTTTGGTTAACTGACGTAAACCTTTACCGTCTAATATATATTTTCCACTAGTGATAGATTCTTGGGTCTATAGGGACATTCGGGCTCGAAATGCTCGGGGCTGCAATCTCGGGTCGTGGAACTCGGTTACCCTGCATGTAATGTACTCAATAGGGAACTATCCAAATGTTATTTAGGTGAGATGCGATACCCTAGAACAATTGGGGATCGGACCTAAATTGGGAGGCCGACCCAACGGGAAACAATTGTGTTATAGGCATTATCGCGGCCTATCATGCTCGACGAAGGGAAGTTAGGATCGCTGGAGAATTATGAAATAGATAGTGAATATTGAAGTGACATGAAATGTTTTATAAAAGGCATTTGGTTGTTGGGTATGAATCAGTGTTGAAATAATTGTGATGTTATGTTATGTTTTGTTGTTGGCATATGTTGTTGTCTTGTGAGTCGTGTATGTGACTGCTATGATAAAACTCATATGTCGGTATCTCACCTTTGCATTATTTTCTGGTTGGTTTCTATTTGTGTATCCTGCTTTCGTGTATAGATGAGGCAAAGGAGATTCTAGCTTCACTCGGGATATTAGTCCCGATTTTGAAGGGACTGTTGAATGTGGTGATGACCACGGGGTTCTCTAGTGGATAACTTTTAGAGCGACCAGCTTAGGATTTCCTTTTGGGTGTTTTGGTTTTGAGAAGGTCTGTCCATATGTTTTCTTTATGAATTTTCAGTTTGAGATTCAGTTTTGTATGCTAAAAATAGTTTCCGGAAAATTTGTACAAGGTGATGGTCTTGTTTGTTTTATGACTAGAATTTGTATGTTGATGTGTGAGATGTGGTTTTACTGTTTTAACGCATGGCTTAAATTTTTCAGTATTCTGCAAGAAAATTTTTATACCCACTTTCACGACTTATCTATTTGATTTGAGAAAATAATGGTAGTAATCTATTTTAAAAAATAACGGTGCCTTTATTGAGAAAATAACAACTATAGCAATTAATTATAGTAATCTATTTTTTTGAAATTTGATATGAGAAAAGAAATTTATTTTTTCATGCAAGAAAAGAAATTGATGATAAGTGCCTTTAATGACAACTAATATGTGATTTTTCCTATTTTATAATCAAAAGATAAAAAAGATTAGATGTTTTGATTTTTTACGTTGCAAAGATATAAGAAGTGACAAGTGGATATTATGAAATAATTTTACAAAAAATGGAATACTCAATGAAGACATGGCATGGAAGGTAAAAATGCTTAGGTATTAAACTATAACATTCTTTTATTGCATTGAAAAAATGTAGAAATTTAAAGATATAAAATGAAAATGACATGACTTTGCAAAGCATTTAAGTGAATTTGAAAAAACAAAACTATCAATAAAATAGTTTTTTGGGTCATTTATTGGTCATATGCCTAATTTTTTTTATCTATATAGAATTTAGTATTTTTAAACAATTTAAATTTATATTATATATACGAGTTCGAAAACTTTACAATGAAAGTTAAAAAAGTTGAGATTTTAAATTAAAACATTGTACAAATGCATTGAAAAAAGAAAAAAGAAATACAGGAAATTGGAAGGACACAACTCTTGATTGGGATAACATTAAGTGAACTTGGAAAATTGATAAGATATATGTAAAATGATTTTTTGGTCATTACAAGTGTTTACTTATATAATTTATTTGGAAAAAAATATTTCATCATATGCTTAAAATATTTTAGCCTTATACCATTATCTAATGTTTAAATATTTTATATTTATTTATATATTATACGAGGTCAAAAATCATACATATATACACGGGTATAAGAATGAGTTGTCACAATATGAATAGAATATAAATTAAACAATCCATCAAACAAACATCAATATGTTTTTTTTTAATCTTTCTTTTAGTACAAAAGTCATTACAAAAATTCTTAATTATTATTATTTTAATATGTTTTTTCTACATTTAAGTATGAATAATTTTTCAAAATACTATGAAATCTTATCTCTCATACATCGTTGTTGTCTATCAGTAAATAGAGCCAAATTTTACACAATACTTATTTAATGAAATATCAATAAATTTTATCAATTTTTCCTTTATCTATTTATACTCCATCTACTACATGAATACTTATTTGTTGCTATTTTAATTTATTATTTTTTATATTTGAGTATCAATATTCTTTTAAATTAATCAAAAATATTTATTTTTATACAAAATTCTTTGGTGAATCGCATTGGTAAAAAATATAATTTAAAATAAATAAATAAAACAACGAATTGAACACTAATTTTTTGTGCTATTCAATCCACTTTACCTACAGTCTTAAAGAATTAGGAACTCTATTTCGTAGTTACAAGCATATGCCAAACGGAGGAATCTTGTTCGAACTTGATGATGTAGGGCTCCATTCTAAATCACGTAAATATATAATTTTCTACAACTGCAGTGAGTATGACTAAGGCGGTTTTATCCATTCAAAGTTACCATTTATACCATGCAAAGGTCTGAAACCAACACTAAAACATAAAAGCAAGTGGTCCCTTTAATCAAGCATGGAACAACAAGCATGATCATTGAAGTTGTGAATGAAAGACTGAAAGTCGTGAATGTTCTGAAGGGGCAAAGGGTTGAAGGCTGGGTGAGTGAAAGTTGGATGGTTCCTAAGGAAAGTGGGATGGACTTGGTGATCTATTCGAAGGGAAAAAAAAAGAGAACCCGCGAGCCATCCCGGCTCACCACGGGTTGAATCCACCCAACCCGCAGGTTAAGTGAGCTGGGTCAAAATAACATGAGGTCAAAATAAGTCTTTTTTTTTATCAACCCAACCCATCGGTGAGCCGGGTTGGCTCACGGGTTCTAACCTATATTGACAGCTCTAGTTTCAGGGTCAATCCTAAAATTTTTGGTACCCTGGGCGAACTCAGAAAATGGTGCCCTCATAATCATTTGATGATTGTCCTCATTGCTTTTTTTGCTGCAAAATCATTAATAATCCGATCGTAATCAAGGTTCTTTTAAAAAATCATTTTCGATAGAAATCAAAGTAAGACTATTTAATCTACATTATGACATAGTGGATCGTAACAGTAACAGGCATAGTTATAATAAACTTTCAACTGATGCAATAGTGACATGTATAGTTTATATTATTCTATAAGTTGTGCATACATTAGAAAAACAATTAAATGTCTTCCGGCAACTCAATATCATAAAACATGATTTTGATTATAGTGTTAAAACATCTTTAAACTGTTAAAACCACTATGGTATTACCAAGCAATAACAGGAAATAAAGAGATAGAAAACGCACTAAGTTCAGAAGAAGAATGAAAATCTTCTTTCACCTGAACAGAAGAAGAATGGTAATTAAAAGGGTCACTAGTGCTAAATCCAAGAGTCACAACCAAAAGTCTGAGATTGAGAATACGCTTTTCTTCCACAGGGTCACGAGTAGATAAAAAGAAAGGGGATAAACTTTTCTTCCACACCCAAATAATTCGTTTCTTGATTCCCAAAGATAGAGAAAGACCAAAAGTCAGAGAGATTGAGATATAGAGAGAGAATGAGAGAATTAGGGAAAAGAAAGAGTCTAAATAGGAAATAAATTTAGAGTATAGCAAATTTTAAAATATATTAAATTTAAAAGATATTTTTCAGATACAATTGTCATATTATTTTCTATCACTTTATTATTTAATTTTTGAAATAATTATTTTTTATTGTTAAAAAATTTAATTATATAAATTGTTAATATAATATTTATATATACTATGTAAAATTTTGCCAACTATCTAGTTTCTCAAAAAAAAAAAAAAGAGCTCCTGGACGATCGTTCATCCAATCGTGCTCAAGGCCAACACTGAGTTTGTTTGATTCGACAATGTTTACATTGATTTTTGGTAATGGTCAAATACGACAACAAATGAATATTTATCAAATGAAAGTAAGAATCTTGAGTTATGTAGTAATCTCGTAAATGGTAATTAATGAGTAATTAAAGATGTATATGAAAATAAAGAGACTTCGACATACAAATCAAAGATTTTAATGCAAAATTATAGTACTGAAAACTAAGTTTTAAGTTTTAAAATAAAATATTTGAATATAAAGAATTTAAATGAAAATATGCAAGAATACTAAGTTAAATATATAATCGACACAAACAAAGAAAATAGTTTAAAGGAAAAGTATCAAAAGACTGAAAAAATGGGAATAGTTGAAGAACGTGTAATTAAAGGTCCAATGAAATGCAAATTGCTGGAAATTAAAGAGCAGAAAGATAAAGAGTAGAAATTAAGAACAAGAACTAAATGACTGAAATTAAAATCACTTAACCAAGTAGTCGGACACAAGTGGTTAATGTGCTGCTGGTTCGTGTTTTGTACGAGTTCGATCCATGACAGCAACAACTCTTGGTCAGGCTTTACTTACCTCTCGGCCGAACCCCGAATTAGTTAGAGTCAAAAACTTTGGACACCGGGGCGGGGGTCAAAGACCCTCCGGACCAAAAAAAATTAAAATCACTTGGAATGTATAGAACTTAAAAATAAATGAAAGCATACTTAAAAGTCAATCAGTGTATCTACTTGAGTGAGATTAATATTTTTTTTTTCAAGTATCCAACCCCTAAATTGTTACAGACAAGCCCTATTTATAGACAAAACAAGAAATAACTGACTACCTAATATTATGCCATGTGTATCGGCAGTTTCAACTAATACTTAGACAAATAAATATGTAAAATAAGCCATTCGATGACAACACTATGTTGTCTTGCTCCTACATTCCTCTATCCAGTCGAATTAAGACTTACGGTGTGTTTGATTTGTAAAAATTCAGGGGAGTGAACAGTACAAAAATTTTTGTCTCCTGTTTGATCTGAAAAGTGGTCAAGGGACAAGACAAAAAAGGGGGTGAGGGACAGGACAAAAACCCAAAATCTTGTCCCCCACCAAACCATGGGACAAAAATTTGTCCCATGGACAGGCTAACAAAAGACAAAATTATCCTTACATCTCTCTCCTCTCTCCCACCCTCCTCTCTCTCCCCTCTCTCCTCTCTCTCTCCTTGCTCTCTCTGCCCCTCTCCTCTTTATCTCTTTCTCTCTCCTCTCTCTATACATAATTATACAAAATTATATATTGTATATTTATATATTAAATAATATATATTATAAAAGGTATTCCGGTAAATTTAATATTATTTTGTGTGTGCTGTCCATTATCCATCAAACAATGTACAAGACAAAGACTTGTCTTGTAACTCAGGGATTTGCCCTTGCTGTACTATCTGTCCTAATACTTTTTCCAAATCAAACCCATCATTTTAGCCTCAACAGATGCCCCAAATCCTTTTTTTTATTTGATAAAACCCAAAATCCTTCTTTTGATATCTTATCAAAGAAAGACGGATTTTTTTATGTTCAATGGGTCTAGAGTTCGACGACCGCTTCAAATTCAAATTTTTAAAATTGAATTTATTAATAGATAGAAATTGTTGACACTTTAAGCGACTATTCCCAAAAAAATAGAAATGATGATTACACCATAAATAGCTGTAACAACTCCTTTGAATCTCAAGGGGTAATCCAGGTCTCTTGGCTTATGGAGGCATTTTTAGAGATTCCAGTGGTGCTATTTTAGGTTGTTATTCAGATTTCATTGGTGTTTCAAACTCTCTCACCGATGAATTGGCTCGAGCTATGAAAGCAATTGAATTGGCTACTCAAAAGGGTTGGCTTAAATTATGGTTGAAATGTGATTCTTCTTTAGTGGTTGATGCTTTTAAATCTTTGGATTTGGTTCCTTGGAAGTTGAAAAATAGATGGAAGAACTGTATTGCCCTTACTAAGAACATGATGTTTCAATTTTCTCATAATTTTAGGGAGGGTAATACTTATGGAGACAAGTTGGCTAACTTTGATATTAGTAGTCTTTGTTTTAATTGGTGGGACTTAGCACCAAAGGTTCATTTTAGAGGATTTTAACCGTAATAGGTTTTGTTTACCTTTCTTTAGATTCACTTAATTTCTTTCATGGATTTTGGTTTGGTCCCCCCCATGTTTTTTGTATTTTTTTCTTCCTTTTTATTAAAAATATCGAGGTATACTGCAGATGATTGATGAGGTTTGGGGTGTCAGCCTAGTTGGGATGCCTTTCCTTGTAGTGATGCTTCTGCATTCTTCTTTTGCTTTAAAAAAAAAACTCCTTTGAATCCCAAGGGTTTCATTATCTTTAAATATCGTTTTATCATTGCATGCAATGAAGTTGACACAGGAACAAACAGGGGGGTTGAATAATGTTTCTTAAGTGACTTTTCAAAACTTCTTTTGAAAACAGTTTTACAAGCAAGCTAGAAGATTAAAGCACACAAGGAAATCCTTTTTCAAAGAGAGCTAATAAACTCAATATCAAATCCCCAAAGTTATTAATAAAAATAACTTAAAAGAGATAAGGGATAGAAGATTCACCACACAAGGATTTATCGTGGTTCACTCTCTTCCAACCGAGAGCTACGTCCAGTCCCTTCTAGTTGAAGGTTTTCTCCACTATAATCCAAAAGTTTACAAGTATTCTTTACTCTTTCCTCTTCAGACTTACAACACTCTCAAGAATTTAACACCTCTCCAGGAACTCAATTATTCTTTTACAGTCAAGCCTCTTCAGGCTTTCTCAAGCTCAAGAGATTGAAAGATTGTTCTAACAGCAACTCACTATATGTGAGGATATAAAGGTATAAGTTTATAAAAGGGTTACAATGAAAATAATCAAGAGAAGATCCGGTAAACTTTGGTCCTGACAGACTCATGACTACTAATCACAACCATCCCGTGACGGCTGTGATGCATTGTCTGCATTATCCTTCCTCCACGACCACTCCGAAATACTCCAACTCTGCTACGAGTGTAGGTACGGTCTATCGGGTTCCACATATCCTCTGCAAACTCCTAACGACGGGGTGGAATCCAAAGCTCTGAAAAAGGTAGCTACTGGGAGATCCGGTAAGAGCTGAGCCGTAGATATTGACTAGGTTGATGTAACACATGAAGAACTATGAGTGGTCGACCTACCACCCACGGTCGTCATGGTATATGATCTCAATATCCCCTAGGGTCTGGTCCCTCGGTGGAATCATCTGCAGGTAATGCATCGGACGATGTATGACACCCTCTACCCTGCATGTATTTATAACACGATAATAAAGGAAAAGAAATAATTTAAAATAAAAATAAAAACATATGCATATTATTTATTAAATAAAGCCATGGGTAAAAGATACCACATTAACAAAACGTCTCAATGCAGAAAAATAAAACAAGTTATACATAACTGAAAAACATAAAATGAAAGCATAAACCCAACCCTGTTGTCATATTACAGAGCTTGTAACAAACAATCCGAAAATAGATCGGATAAACAAAACTAAACAAAAGGAAAATCCTAAACTATGAGTAAGTGGCTCCTCGGAGTCACTCCTCAACTGGCTGCTCACCGTCCTCTGCATAAAGAGATACATGCAAGACAAACAACAGAAAACGGGAAGTAAGAAAAGGAGCGGTTAGCAAGATGAGCATACATCACAAATATATCATATTAATTCATAACAACATCTAGCATACTAACATCATTCACATCATCTAAATCAAAGTATACTATGCGATGCAGTGCTACTCCACTACTCCGTTATGCATGTGGATCCAAAACTTCTTCAAGAAGACAACATCAGAGTTGCATATCCACATTGGCCAATAAGAAACAACGCCAATAGTTCGCCAAACCATCGGTGAACCCCTTGGATAGCCGATGCACCATAATCTAGGATGCACCACCACGGGGGGGCATGATTCACCTAACTCTCGGATGAATCACCGCGGACGGCTAGATCGCCTTACTCTTGGACGACCTCCCCTATGTTATACTTCCCCCACTAACATGTCCAATGCATGAATGCATGAGTAACAACATCACATAATCAAGCCACCACCTCCACTTTGGCCAATAAGCACCAAAGTTTAACAACATCAACACCTTGACCAATAAGCATCAAGGTCCCCTTGGCCAATAAGCACCAAGGTTCAACATCATCAACACCTTGACCAATAAGCATCAAGGTTACTTTGGCCAATAAGTACCAAAGTATAATAGCATGCGGTAACACATCATTACCAACTTAACCATCTTAACGTTTGTGTTTAATTATCTTCGTTAAGTCTTCATTTAATTTTCTAACTTGTATTTACTTCGATTGGTGTCTTATTTCATCATGGGGAACAATTTGGGTGAAACATCCTTGTTCCCGTCTTAACGTCTGTTTTGTTTAGGGGAGCACGGTCGTGCTTCCTTCAGCACGGGTGTGCTGACATCTAAGTTGAGCACGAGCGTGCTATTTTTTGAGCACAGTCGTGCTTACTGGGGCATGACCGTGCTGTTTCAAGGCAGAAGGGTTGGAAAACCCTTGCTAAGCTTCCTAGGGCATTCGTAGATCAATCCTATTGGATTTTAACTACACCATCAAGCATTAATCTCATTGCTCTTTTTTAATCTCCATGTCATTGAACACGCTGTCGCCACGCGCCAAAAAGAATGAGTGTTTACAAAATAATGCAGATAGGGAGCGACAACTCGAGTATCGTCTCTCAAGGACTCTTTAGTGTTGTTTGTTATTAACAGAAAAGTCAGAAAAAGTCAGAATGTGGGGGTTTGTTTGGATATGAAATTAAATAAAGAAAAAAACAAACAGAAAGACAATGCAAACTAGAAATTATCAAATAGCAAAGAAACGATTAACCTACTATTCTCGGTTTCCCACTATCATTGATTCATGTAAATCCAAGCCCTAAGCAGATTCTAATCCCCTCCCGGTTGTAGCAACAAATAACAAACGCAATTCGCTACTACGGATGTATGTTCCTATTCCCGAAATAACAAATGGGGTTAAGCTCTCATGAACAAACGAACATGAATGAACACACGCGAAATAACAAACGTGATTAAGTATAGAAACATAACATCACCGAAATGAATCAATACAACACTATACATTCCTGAAATAACAAACAGAAACATATAGCATTGCATTAAAAAGAGAAAAGCAAGTGAAAACAGGAATTACAGAACCTCAAATGTAAATGGAAACCAATCCCAGTAGATTAATCTAGGAGACTAACTCTCCATTACAAAAAGGAAACAATAAACTAAGAAGAAAATAAAAGACTAACTACTGACTAACTAGCTAAGAAACTAGCCAAAACTGACTAGCCTCCCTCGCCAACCCCATCAGTTCTGTCTAAACACGCTTAAATACAATTTCTTGATTTCGCTGGCTCGCGAGGCGAAGCAAAACTCGCGACGCGAACCTTATGAACAGTCTGCAACCTTTGGTATTCTCGCGAGGCGAACACACCTTCGCGAGGCGAGAATCTGAAGAGTCTTCTTATTACGCCCGTTATGAACATCGGGGGCCAACCGTGATGCTTTCTGACTTCCAGGCTCGCGAGGCGAATGGATGCTCGCGAGGCGAACGCTTCAACTTCAAAACTGCCACAGCCGTGATCTTCAACACGGGTAAACCGTGATCGTCTCTGACTTTCTAGGCTTAGTGACTCGCGACGCGAGATATCCTTCGCGGGGCGAACCAGAATTATTCCTTTTTATTAACCTGAAAATAAGAAATAACAGTAAGTATTTTATTTAACTCTAAATCAACTAAATTAGCTTAAAAACACTTTACAGACTCAAAATCTTACTTAAGGACAATCAAGTCTAATTTGGGTGAAAATGATATAAAATTAGCACAAAGCCAAGGTCTTTACTAGTTATAAAACCGGTCAACCAGAGGCTTATCAGTCATACAATTATTGGGGATTAATCCTTTAATTCTTGTTTCATTATTAACATCCCTAAAGCACTCATGGATCAATACTAGGGTCTTAAATATACCATTGAGCATCAATCTCACTTCTTTTTACTACTGTTTATGTAACATCCCTGGCTGCTTTATGGATTGACGACTGTCCCCACAAACTAACAAGGGTCTTTTCAGCATGCTTTGTCGTTTACTCACTCGCTTCCTGGGAAAACTTCCCAGGAGGTCACCCAGCCCAGAATTTATCCAAGTCAAGCACGGTTAACTATGGAGTTCTTAAGTGATGGTCTCCCGCAAAGAAGATGCATCTTGTTTGTATAGGTAGTACCAATCAATCCATATAAGACATCCTTAACTATATAGTCCCATACCTACACAGTCTCAGGATCCCTCTCATTCCAGTGTGCAAACAGTTCATTCATGTACCCCTCCGCCTAGAAGCCTACTAGGAGCCGCTCCTTTTCCGTGCCTTCTTGCACCAGTGACCCCCCCTGGCCAGCACCGGGGGTCGCATTTCATGTCTTATGAACATTGGAAAATCATCCCCTAACTCTTATATCATTATCAATCTTCCCATGTATTTAATTATTGTCTTATTAACATTAATATTGGCATTAACACCCTCAACAACCAAACATTCATTCATAACATGGCAACATCGTCATTAATGGCATAATATCAGCATCATCAACATTAACAACAATTCATAACCAAAGCATGCCAATCATGATGAAAACATAACATACATATAGCAGACAACATCAAATAAGCAAATAGCATACAACAGGGTTATGGGTTAACCCTTCATCTTACGCTACCCCATTACCTATATGTTATACTAATCCCTTCCCCCCATATTTGGTTTGAATGTTCCACTAATGCCAAATGTAAACAACTCTAATATGTTTCACTCGAGTGTCTCGGCAAATTCCCCAAGCCTTAGCCAAACACAAAAAGGATTAACCAATTAATCTCCAAATCAAGAATAGGAAAATGAGATTATAAGAGAGATAACTACGTTACGTTTACTGACACCAGCTCACATGACTTCTCTCCCAAACTAGAGCAAGACACCAAGAACTTGGTTGGGTCCAAAGAAAAAGGAAAATGAAGGGTTTCTGCCACACTATGGTTGCCAAAAGTGTCAGAATGAGGGCTGTACCCGTAACCCTCCTAAAACCTTACTATTTATAACATCAGGCCTCGAGCACGACCGTGCTTACCTTGAGCACGAGCTTGCTCAACTAACCACGGGATCTACACTGTTCACATCACAGCACCCCACTTTTTGGCACGACTATGCTCCCCTTCAGCATGCCGTGCTCGTGGCTCATTCAGCCACTAACCATGCCTTTGAGCATGGGGACGTGCTGCTCATGAGCACAGCCGTGCTTATGCACCAAAAAGAGATTTTTCACTCTAAATTCCCACTTGACCCTATAAAGCATTCCCAAGGCAAAACCCTAACAACATACAACATACATGACACACATATAAACACTAAAAGGCTTTTAACGAAAACGGGATGTTACACGATGCTCTAGTCCAATCATCATTGGTGTATGGCTGCTGCTCATCTGACGAACTGATACATACACAAAAAGAGAAAGAGAATAAGGGAGATAAGAATCTCGACAAACCATAAAATAGGGATATGGAAACACAATAAAGCATACTATCACACAACAATCAACACATACAACAAACATCTATCGAGTCATACTGTCACAGTCAACCTCGACTATCCAACGAGGATCAATCTTCAAAGGAGTCACACTCCTATGCATGTTGGCTGTAACACCCCGTTTTTCATGTTAAGCCAATAAGTATGTTTAAGTGTTGCATGTTGTTAAGTTTGACCTTAGGAACGTTTAAAGGGGATAAGTGGGAATTTCAAAGTGGAGAATCCCTTTCTGGCACATGAGCACGGTGAAGTTGATTCAAGGAAACACAAGAATGGGGTTTAATTGTGTTTCTTAATAGTTTTTCCAAAAAACTTTTCTCAAAATCGTTTTGCAAGCAGTTACAGATAAAGCACACAAAGGAAAAGACTTTTCAAGGGTGTTAATAAACTTAAGTTCAAATCCCCACAGTTAGTATAAACAAAGACTATGAAAGATAGGGATAGAAGATTCACACGGATGATTTATCATGGTTCACCTTTTCCAACCAAGAGTTACGTCCAGTACCTTCTACCTAAAGGTTTTCTCCACTATAATCCAATAGCTTTACAAGTATTCAACACATCTTCAGGCTTACAAGTATTTTTTCTCCACCAAGCCTCTTAAGGCTCTAACTCTAACATAGACAAATATAGTATGATCTTACAAGCTCACTAAGTGTGAGAGTATGAAAGTTTAAGATCAGATGTGATTACAAATGAAAGTTTTCAAGAGAACTTTGAGCGGAGTTTTGACACTTTGAATATCAGAGCATTGATCTCTGTTTTACTAGAGTTCGTCCAGTATTTATAGGTAAACTGCAGCTTTAACATGTTCTTCTTCAACGGTCTTCAACTTGTATCCGTTTAGACATAGCATTTAATGCTAGGATCCATTGAGACTGGTTACTTGATATGCTTTTTGCGAGATGTGCTCTTGGTTATCAGAAGAATACTCAAAGTGGTGCTGTCATTTCTCTATTGTACCGAAGATTGCTTTCTGACTTTCTTTCTTCGTACTTGGTTCAACTTTACAACAATATATGTGACAGAGTATGAATGTTTGTGTTCTCGATGGTATTATGTTTCTTTTACCAAGAAACAAAGGTTTAAACAATTCAAGCAACACAGTAAAGGAACACAAATTCCTTTTTATTAAATAAACAATCATTTGAAATAAATTCATTTGACTAGACGGGTTCAGTTCTGGTATGTCTTTGGACGCACATTTTAAACTATATATAGCAACTGGGTAGTCTACTGATTTTGCATCTAGTTGACTTCTCGTCTAGTTACAAGTCTTTGGACATGTTATTTTACTATATTACTTTTAATGGCTCATCTACTACTTATTACAGAGGTAAACCTTAACACTCGTCTAGAGCCATTTAACTTTGCTAAATTTTAGTGCCTCGTCTAGCGATAACCTTATGGACTAAGATTTTCACCATGGTTTTTGAATGCTCGTCTAGCGAGTAAAGTCTTAGACCCGATAAGCATTTCAAGCTCTTCTAAGGAACTTTAACTTAGTTTCCTCGTCTACCGATACTGAAAACAGTCCTACAAGCTAGAATAGATGAGTTAGTCCTTTAACAAAACTTTGCCATAGAAATTTAATCTTTTTGTTAACATCAAAACTTAAGAAATTATTTAACAAAAATCACTTTGGTTCCAACAATCTTCCTATATTTGATGATGACAAAAACTTACTAAATTTGAGTGAGCAAAGTCTGAGAGAGCTACATAGCTCCCCCTAAGACAGCATACAAAACTTTACAGGAATAATCACCAAGCAAGTATGTGCAGATTTAACAGATATCAGAGCATATAAGATTTAAACATATACTCAGAAATTAAAATCATGTATATCAAAGCAAGTAAGAAGTAAGTGAAAGATATGAAGACCCATGTAAAGAAACACCTTGAACATAAGTATTCGAAAGACTTTTTCAAATTTACTCTCTCAATCCTTTCTCCCCATTTGAACATGGTCAATTAGAGGATCTGAGCTTGGTTGCAGAATGCAGGAACTTGGTGCAGGCATTTTCTGATTGTTAAGTCTGAACTTGGCATCCTTGTCCTTGTTGAGAACAATCATTGATAGCCTTGGACAGATTCTTGGAGGTACCATGCCAACCCTTGTCCTGAATGAGCAAAACAACCAAGTGGGGAGGGACAAAATTTGCATCTCTGATGTATCTTGGCAGATCAAACTTAGCCTTGAGATGTGCATACATGATGTGATCACACACATTAGCAGTAGTGCCATATTCTCTTGGATGAACAAACTTCCTCCACTTCACATTCCTATCCAGAATGAATCTATGATAGCTATAAGTTCTTGACCTTTGGAATAGTACTTCAGGGTCTTTTAGCTTTAAGGGCACAATCCACTAGACAAGTATGATGTCTCTGTCAACACCATAAGTGTGGGGTTTGAAGGGTAAATTTGACAAAGTTTGGATAGATTTTTTTGGGACGGAATTTCTTCAGTGGTAGGTGAGTTAAGAGAGGTCCATTGGTAGTGAAATGTTTAGAAGGTAAGGGTTCAGAAGGTTCATATGGTATGCCTATATATCAGCTAGGAATGACTTCCTCAGGCTCATTCTCATACTCTAGTAGGGGATAGAAGGGTCTGGTTGATTCTGGTTCAGGCTGGTGAGTGTGGTACAAGATTATCCAATCTCTTTTCACTTTGGCCCAGCTTTCAGCTTTGCCATCATATAGAATGGAGGGGTTAGTATAGGGAAAGGTAATCTTGGGAAATTTGGGAAAGGGTTCTCCTGGATTGGTCCCGAACTCATCTAGTTGATTGAACCAGGGATCATCAGAGGGTATGATAGGTTGGAATGGAGGTCTAGTTGGACAGGTCTGAATGGATGAGTGTGTGTGGGAACTTTGTGGTGAGGCTATATGTTGTGGTGAGGAGTGTGATTCATATGTTGGCTCAGGTTGGGGTATGGTTAGTGGTTCTTGGATAGGTGAAGTTGTTTGTTATGGAAGTATTTGGTTTTGAGTTTGTTTGTGATGGTGATGGTGGTGTGGTGTTAACAGAAACATTCAAACTTTCAACCAAAACATTAACAAGTATTTGTACATGATCAGTTGCAGGTAGGATTACCTCAGAAGTCCTAAAGGACTTGGCTTTCCTGGCAGGTTGCCAAGCCCTAGTAGGAACAACAACTGATGGTTGAGCAGCTAGCTTCTGCTTTTTCAGAATAGAACCAATAGGTTTATCATCCTCATCATCCTCTTCAGTATGTGACAAGATCACTTTTATTACCCTCTTCTGTCTTATAGTAACTTGTGGTTCATCAGCCCTTGTTTCCCTGATAACCACCCTAGTAGCAGGCTTCCTTGAAGAAGCAAGACGAGTAGACTTAACTCGTCGTCCAGTGGGTTTCTTCTTCTGGGTTTGAGCTTCAGCTTCATTTAGCTCAATTTGCTCCTCTTTCACCTTCAACAGTTCTACCTTCTTAGCCAATTCCACTTGGATACCTGGACTAAGCTTCATATTGGTTAAGTTTACTTTAACAAAGACATCAGTGGACATGCCCTTTTCCTTGAGGATTGTAGCTTGTTCCCCAGGAGTCATTGCTTCAAGCTTTGCATATATTTGGTGACCCTTGAAGATTTTTTGACAGTAGATGGCAGAAGGGTATGGCATATGCTTTCTCCTTGTGACAACATAATCTCTAAATCTATCGAACAAAATGTGAAGCAAGTTGACTTTAGTCTCAATTAGGAGGTGGCATAGGCAGAACTTGTGAAGAGCAGAGAGGTTGTATTTTGACCCAACCTTGTGCAGAACTGATTTATTCAGAATCTGATGAAGGATTCGAGCTTCATCTTTCATTTCCACAACTTTCCAAGAATGAAACCTTACCCTATCAGCTCTCGTCAAGATAGATACAATCACTTCTTCTCCACCCAGATCTTCTTCCCATTTCTCGGTTAGGGTTAGACCTTCTTGAATGCAGTGAATCGCAGTCGTGATTGTTGCTTCAGATACCACAACTTCAAATATCCAACACAGTAGTAGAGACCTCTGTCTTTGTAACCTTGGGTTTCTTCCAAAATGCCCTGATGAGGTCTGGGTACACATACGTTCTCTACGGATAAACCTTCTCACCTAGCAGCTCTGACATACTGACTTACATCAACATTATACTCTTTCAGAATGCCAAAGTCAAAATGATGCTCTATCCCAATCTCAAGAATATTTACATTGTAAGTACCAGCAGCAGATGAGGTAGCTGTTGTTGAAGTTGAAGGTTTGGGGAAACAGAGAGTTCTTTCGCCAATAGAGAGTTTAGGTTTCAAGGAAAATGAAGAGTTTTCCTTTTGAAAATAATTCTAAAATAAAATGAAACGAAAGATGTGTGAAGAGACGTGCATTTAATACTGACACGACATTGGTTTATTGAAACCGTAAAAAGCATTTTGTACAATGATGAGAATAACTGACTTAGAAGAGAGATTTTGAATTAAATATGTCATTGAGACATAATAAATGCAAATAATAACAAAAAATATGGACGAGTCATTTAAGCATACACAAACAGATATTAGGACAGAATGTGCAATAGGCGTGCATTTAACATACAGTAGATGACCATGACTGGACGACATATTAATCCACACATATCATGTTAAGATGCTTTCTAATAAAGATGAATCTATCCTCAGGTAGAGGTTTAATAAAGATATATGCCCATTGATGGTTAGTATCAATAAACTGTATATCAATAACACCTTTTTGCTCATAATCTCTAATAAAATGATGTTTGATCTCAGTATGCTTAGTTCTTGAATGCAAGATTGGATTTTTAGATAGATAGATTGCAGCAGTGTTATCACACATAAGTGGAATACTACTTACAAACACATTGTAATCCTCCAATTGATGTTTGATCCAAAGAAGTTGTGAGCAGCAACTTGCAGCTGATAAGTACTCAACTTCAGCAGTTGATAAGGCAATGGTGCTTTGTATTTTTCTTGACCATGAGACTAGATTAGCTCCAATGAAGTGACATCATCCACTGATACTTTTTGTCTATTCTAACTCCAGCATAGTCAGCATCACAAAACCTAACTAATCTGTAATCATCATTCTTCTTAAAACACAAACCCATATTAGCAGTACCTTTCAAATATCTAAATATTTTTTTTAACTGCTGATAAGTGTGATTCTCTAGGTCAGATTGAAATCGAGCATATAAGCAAAAACTGAACATAATGTCAGGTCTGGATGCAGTAAGATATAAAAAAGATCCTATCATACCTCTATATACCTTTTGGTCTACCTTTTTATCTTTGTCATATTTGTTTCAATATGGATGTGGGGTGCATTGGTGTGTTCATTGGTTTGCAGTCATCCATCTTGAACTTCTTTAAGAGTTCCTTTGTATACTCGGTTTGATGAATGTACACCTCATCCACTGTTTGTTTTACTTGAAGTCTAAGTAAGAATTTTAGTTCTCTCATCATGATCATTTCAAATTCCTTTTGCATTAACTTAGAGAATTCCTTTCATAGAGATTCATTAGTAGCACCAAAGGTCATGTCATCAACATATATTTGCACAATTATAAAACTGGACTTGTTGGATTTTCTAAATAAGGTTGTATCAACCTTTCCTATACTAAATCCATTGTCCATTAAAAATGGACTTAGCCTTTCACACCAAGCTCTAGGAGCTTGTTTGAGACCGTATAAAGCTTTCTTTTGCTTATATACATGTTCAGGATGGGTTTCACTTTCAAATCTCGGAGGCTGCATAACATACACTTCCTCATTTATAAAGCCATTTAAAAATGCACTTTTCACATCCATTTGATACAGCATAATATTATTATGTGCAACAAATGACAATAATATGTGTATTGATTCTAATCTAGCAATTGGAGAAAGGGTTTCAATGTAATCTATATTACCTTCTTCTTGAGAATAACCTTGAGCAACATGTCTTGCTTTATTTCTTACAACCTTACTTGATAACCTTACCATTTTCATCAAGCTTGTTTCTGTAAACCCATTTGGTTCCAATCACTAATTTGTTCTTTGTCAAGGGTACAAGAGTCCAAACGTCACTTCTCTCAAATTGATTGGTTCTCGCTTCATCGTCTTTTGGTTCCAACTCAGACAAAAGCAGAATCAACTTGCTCTCTAAAGGTTGATCTGGTCCTTAGTCTATCAGTAGGACTCCCAATGATTTGATCTTGGGGATGGTAGGTTTTGAAATGCCATGACTTTTGAAGATTATCTTGTTGAGAATTTGAAGCTCCTGACCCATGTTGCTGTTGATCGTCTACTTGATCTTCAAACTTGATATTTACTGGATTTTCTGAATCTTTAAGATTCAAATCTGCAAAAGCTTCATCAAACTATGATAATTTCTTATCAGGCTATTTATCATAAAACTTTACAAGTATACATTCTTCTACAACTAAAGTTCTAGAATTATATACTCTAAAGCCTTTGGGCGACTCAGAATATCCTAACAGAGTTCCATTATCTACTTTAGCATAAAACTTACCAAGTTGATCTATAGTATTTAGTATAAAACATTTACAACCACAAGGATGAAAATAATATATGTTGGGTTTTCATCCTTTCCACAATTCATATGGAGTCTTATTCAGAATTGGTCTTATGTATATTCTGTTTTTAATGTAGCAGACAGTGTTAACAACTTCAACCCAGAAGTGTCTAGGTATAGAGTTGTCATTGAGCATTGTTCTAGACATCTCTTGAAGAGATCTTTTCTTTCTCTCTACCACACCATTTTGATGTGGTGTTCTAGGTATTAAGAAGTTGTGACGAATACCACTTTCCTCACACAACCTTTCAAATTGCTCATTTTCAAACTCCCCCATGGTCACTTATGGTTGAAGTGATACACAAGCATTTTTCATTATGTACATGTTTGCAGAATATAGAAAAGACCTTGAATGACTCATCCCTGTGAGCTAGGAACATAACCCATGTCCATCTATTGTAGTCGTCTACTATGACTAGACCATATTTCTTGCCACTGACAGAAGCAATCCTTGTTGGACCAAAGAGATCAAGGTGTAGCAACTCTAGTGGTCTACTGGTACTAACAATACTTTTGGATTCAAAAGAACCTTTAACTTGTTTTCCCTTTTGGCATGCATCACAGAGAGCATCAGATTTGAACTTAAGGTTTGGTAATCCTCTCACGACGTTATGCTTATTTAGCTCTGAAATTAATTTCAAGCTTGCATGACCTAGCCTTTTGTGCCAAATCCATCGCTTATCTTGAATGGACACTAGACATGATACACTCTGATTTGTAAGGTCCTACAAGTCAATCTTATACAGATTGTTTTGCCTCTTGGCAGTGAATAAGAGTGATCAATTAGTTTTCTTGACATTACACATGTTCTTATCAAAAGAAACAACATACCCACTATCACATAATTGGCTTATGCTTAGCAAGTTGTGTTTTAAACCATCAACTAACAGAATATTATCAATAGAGGGAAAATGATGTTTACCAATTTTACCTACTCCAATCATCTTTCCCTTCTGATTACCTCCAAAGGTAACCCAGCCACGATCTTTATGTCACGATCTTTATGTCTATGGTGTTGGAACATACACCCTTCTCCCGTCATGTGACATGAGCAACCATTGTCCAAGTACCAAGATGCATGTTTCTTTCCTGTGGTTAAGCAAATTTGCAACAGGTATAATCTTGTTTTTAGGTACCCAGGTTGACTTGGGTCCTTTCCTGTAAGTAGTCTTTGGACGAGTATGCTTGACATTCGTATTATGTATGCATCTAGATGTGATATGACCATTTTTGCCACAAACTATACAATAAGTGTTGGACGAGATGGATTTTGTGTTATGATGCTGTGTTTGAGTTTTAGAAACTCAATGAGGTTTTGATACTTTGTGAGATGCTACATGCTTCTCTTTGTCATAGCCTAGGCCAGACTTATCATGTGGTTGATCTAGAGTACCTCAGTATCAAGTTTAACTTTTTCGAGCCACCTACAAACTTAGATAGACTGTCTGTCAGATATGTCACATCTTGTTTTAGTTTTGCAACTTCACACAACTTCACAAGAGACATCAGGATCAACTTTGAGTTTGTCAGTTAGATTGACATTCTCTGACTCAAGCTTCTTGTTTTCATTAACAAGGACTTGCTTTTCCATGCAGACTCTATCATACTCTTTAGTCAATTTAGAAAGTTTCTTTTTTAAGAGCTTTATATTCATGAGACGGAATGGACGAGTTGTGAAATAACTCATCAAAAGCTTCTTGAAGAGTAGACGAGTCAGAATCCATTACCTCAGCATCAGTGTATTCATTTTCTGAAGAAGTGTCAGCCATGAGACAAATATTTGCCTCTTCCTCAACTTCATCTTCTTCAGATGATGATAGATCCAGATCCTCCCAAGTAGCCATTAGACCTTTCTTCTTTTTGAAAACTCCCTTTTGTCCTTTAATTCTAGGCAGACAACTTTGAAATGACCGGGATTTTTGCACTCGAAGCACAAAGGTGGACCTTTATCCTTAGGGTCTGACTTATCCTTGGTGAACTTTTTGTTGAACTGCTTTCTTCTGAAACCACCTTTCTTTCTCCACATATGTTGAATCTTTCTGGAGATGAAAGACAGTTCATCATCATCAGATCCTTCATCACTGTCAGAAGGGCATATTCCATCTGAGGATTCCTCAGCTTTTAGAACTTTTGATGAACTAGCCTTTTTGGATTTTAGGGTAACAGACTTCTCTTTTCTGGTGCTCTCTTCTCATTGATCTCAAGCTCTTGGACTTTGAGAGATCCAAGATGCTCTTCTAGAGTGAGAGTGTTGATGTTCTTCGCCACCTAAATAGCAGTGACCTTAGGTCTCCATTGTTTGTGTAGGTTCTTCAAAATATTTTCTGACATGATCTCTATTGTCATAAGTTTTTCCAAGAGATCTAAGACTTTTTGTGTTAGTTTGGAACCTCCCAAACATTTGGTCTATAGTTTCATGTTCAACCATCTTAAAAAACTCATATTGGTGAACCAACTTGCTTATCTTTGACTCCTTGACTTGGGATGACCCTTCATGAGCTAGGGCTAGAGTATCCCATATTTCCTTAGTTGTGTTACATCTATGGACTTTATTGTGCTCAGATCTAGTAATAGTACATATCAGGTAGTGCTCGGCTTTCAGATTGAGTTGACGTTGAGTCTTTTGTTCAGCAATCCACTGAGCTCTAGAAACATCAGCTCCATTGTCACCTCATGTCTCAGTATAGCCAGTTTCAATCAGCTCCCAGATATCCACATTTTGTGCATCAAGAAAAGCCATCATTCTCCTTTTCCAGTAGTCATAATCACTACCATCAAAGAGTGGAGGTCTGTTGATTGCTTATCCTTCTGTATCCATGCTGCTTGGATCGTACTCCCTCAGCACTTATTAGATGCTCAACCCTTTCGAGGCTGAGCTCTAATACCAACTGAAGTTGATACAGGGAAACACAAGAAGGGGGGTTGAATTGTGTTTTTTAACAGTTTTTCCAAAATACTTTTATCAAAACCTTTTTGCAAGGAGTTATATATCAAAGGAAAAGACTTTTCAAGGGTGTTAATAAACTCAAGTTCAAATCCCCACGGTTAATATAAACAAAGACTGTAAAAAGACAGGGATAGAATATTCACACGAATGATTTATCCTGGTTCACTCTTTTCCAACCAAAAGCTATGTCTAGTCCCTTCTACTTGAAGGTTTTCTCCACTATAATCCAATAGCTTTACGAGTATTCAACACCTATTCAGGCTTACAAGTATTCTTTCTCTACCAAGCCTCTTCAGGCTCTAACTCTAACTTAGACAAATATAGTATGATCATACAAGCTCACTAAGTGAGAGAGTATGAAAGTTTAAGATCAGATGTGATTACAAATGAAAGTTTTCAAGAGAACTTTGAGCAGAGTTTTGACACTTTGAATATCACAGCATTGATCTCTGTTTTACTAGAGGTCATCCAATATTTATAGGTGAAGTACAGCTCTAACATGTTCTTCTTCAACGGTCTTCAACTTGTATCCGTTTAGACATAGCATTTAATGCTAGGATCCATTGAGATCGATAACTTGATATGCTTTCTGTGAGATGTGCTCTTGGTTATCAGAAGAATGCTCAAAGTGGTGTTGTCATTTCTCTTTTGTACCGAAGATTGCTTTATGACTTTCCTTCTTCGTACTTGGTACAACTCTACAACAATATATGTGACAGAGTACAAATGTTTGTGTTCTTGATGGTACTATGTTTCTTTTACCAAGAAACAAAGGTTTAAACAATTCAAGCAACATAGGAAAGAAACACAAATACCTTCCTATTAAATAAACAATCATTTGAAATAATTTTACTTGACTAGACGGGTTCAGTTCCAATATGTCTTTGGACGCGCATGTCTTTGGACGCGCATTTTAAACTAAATATAGCAACTGGGTAGTCTACTGATTTTGTGTCTAGTTGACTTCTTGTCTAGTTACAAGTCTTTGGACTTGCTATTTTACTAGATTAATTTCAATGGCTCGTCTACAACTTATTACAGAGGTAAACCTAGACACTCGTCTAGATCTATTTAACTTAGCTAAATTTTAGCGCCTCGCCTAACGATAACCTTATGGACTTAGATTTTCACCATAGTTTTTGAAGGCTCGTCTAGCAAGTAAAGTCTTAGACCTTAAGCATTTTAAGCTTACCTATGGAACTTTAACTTGGTTTCCTCGTCTAGCGATACTGAAAACAGTCCTGCAAGCAAGAATAGAAGAGTTAGTCCTTTAACATAACTTTGCCATTCAAATTTAATCTTTTTGTTTACATCAAAACTTAAGAGATTATTTAACCAAAACCACTTTGGTTCCAACACACGGCGGTTCTAATGTCTAGCATGCCCGTGCTTGATCAGTGTGCTCAGTGGCTACTTAAGCCACGAGCACGGCCGTGCTCAAGGGGAGCATGGTCGTGTTGGAAATGCACGTTTATGATGTTAAAGTTGCGAGCCCGTGCTTAAACGAGCACGACCCCGTGCTCACGTTAAGCACTACCGTGCTTAGTGGGAGCACGACCGTCCTCGGGGTCAGTTTATAAATAGGAGCGTTTTAGATAGGATTACGAATTAACCCTCACAATTGGCACTTTTAGCAACCCTAGTGCAGATGCAACCCTTATTTCCCCAATTTTCTTTGAACCCATCAAGTTATTGGAGTTCTTGTGTTGTTTGGGAAATGAGTCACTTGGTAGTATCAATTAAAGGTAACAGTTGTCCCTCTCTTTAATCTCCATTTCTTATCTTTGATTTGAAGATTAATTGGTTATCTTTTTGTGTTGGCCAAGGCTTGCGAAGTTCGTCGAGCCGTTTGATAACTCATTTTTGAGTTACCCTTTTAGTGTGTATACTTAGCCTAATTGATTGTTATATATGTTTAATATTGGTGATTTGGCTGAGTTTTACACTATTGGGCTTAATTGCTAAACATTATTAATTTCGGGATTTTTCACTCGTCCTGACCTTGTTGTCTTGCGCAGAGCATAACTACAGCTACAGATATCAGAATTTGGTGATCTTGCTGTCCCTAGAAAGATAAGGAAGAGACTTAAAATTTCAGGTTTTGCAAGAATTGTCAAATTAGGCCAAAAGCAAGGCTAAATTGGGTCCCGAGTTCTCTGGCGCGGATTAGTGCGCAATCCATGATGTTCCTTCACTTAAATGGGCCTAACTTACTCATCTTAAGCACAATTAAGGCATATGATACCTTGTTGGAAAGATTATTCAGAGGCCCTTAATTTGGTCTAGGGTTACGTCAGGATTAATATGAATAAATAGAAGTTTACAGCAGCACAAGTGAGAGACGAAAATTAGACACTTTTGCAATCCTTGTTTTTGCAAGTTTTGAAATTCTCTTCCCCTTCTCTTCTCCCCTTTTTAGTTTTCTGCACTTTGTTGGATGTTTTGTTGTTAAATCTTCTCCAATGGTGATGACTATGGAAGGCTAAACCTTTTATCAATCCTAGACATTCAAGTAATTTGGTTTGAATTCCGAGTTCCTTATTTTTAATTGTTTTTCAATTGCTTCCTCTCCTCTCCTCTTCTTTCAATTATGATTTCTGTGTTGTGAGCGTGATTATGCTTGATCTATGTCTGATTAGATATAGATTCAGTTTTCATTATTGAATTGGGATTAGAAATTAGGATTGATTAATCCAAAAATCTAATAGAGATTAGGGAACCAATTGGTAACCTAGGTTAATGGAATTTGTGTATAAATCAACATTGTTAGGGATTGTGATTGTGACTCCAATTTTGTTGTTTAAACCCTACATGATTATGTAGTAGATTTCAAATTAACAAAGGAGAAGGGGAAACGAATTTATATCTTTTTGGAACAATGACAAATTCTACCAAAGAACTTGACGTCTTGGATTGATGTTTTTAATTTATTGAATTTCTTTTTTTAGTTGCAATTTGTTTTCTCCCAACGAATCTTGAAAACCCCCTTTCTCTAACATTCTGGATTGGCTAATAATTTTAAAGATCCTCGTGAGACGACCAAGGTTGTTTTACCTTTGTACTACAGTTTTTAATTACTATATTAATTTGACCCGTGTACGGCCACGGATCAAATTTGGCGCCGTTGTCGGGGATCTTTGATATTTATATCCATATTAGGAATTCATATTTTTTTTGGACTAGTTTTCATCTTGAAATAATCACATAATTTTAAACAAAAATAAATATTTAAAAATTATTTGCTGTGGTTTTTTTTTAGCTTATCAGGTAGTGTATAATTGTTTGTTTTGGGTTTTTGCTTTTTTTTCCTTTTCTATTTTGCTGTTTGGAGCTTATACGTGAGTGTCTCGAGCTCATATGTTTATATCATATTGATGTCATTGCAGATTGTGATTGTCGTGGTTGTGAATCTTAGTACTTCCCATGGATATTTGAATGCAAAATTATATGCCTAATGTAGATTATGAACCATCATGCATATATTATCCTGAAACCAATTTTGCTCATTTTGCAAGAGGTTATATATATTCAAGTATGTCTGCGTCAATGGATAATTATTTGTCTCATAGCACTTTGAGAGATTTTGCCACATTTTATGAACCATCATGCATACATCATGTAGAGAAAGAGGTTGAGCCACCATGCATATATTATCCTCACATTACTGGTGATTATGAGTTTAGTAGTGATTTTGGGATGATTGGAGTGAATGAGGTGCAACTTTCCTATTCTGACCAACATGAGGGAGAACATGGCAGCTTGGACGAATTAGCTTCTTTGGTGCATCAATTGACAATAAGTCGGCAGCAATATCAGCCTGACCCCACACCTGTCCAACCTAGTCTGGAAGAATTGGTGCAACAAATGGCAGAGCAGACTCTTGAATTCCAACAGAGGACAGAAGCAAGTCTTCATAATTTGGTCAGTCAAATTGGTCACATTGCCTCCACATTAACTGCACTGCAATCACAACATCTCCTTGAACAAAATTCAGATTCACAAATAGATATTCTTGACAATACTTCTTCTGAGCATAATTTTGATAATGATGTCGAGAATACTATTATTGATGAACTTTGTGTTGAATTTCCAGATATTCAAGATTTTCCTGATTATATTTTATGTACTTCATGTATTGACTTTAATGGTGCTATTTTGTGTGCAGCATGTATTGAAATTTCATCATTTTTAGGATATAAGGAGAAAAAAGTGCATATGGAAGATGAGACATATGAGGTTGAGGACCCTGTTCAGCCAAGAAATGTAGAAAATGGGGATCATGTGGACATGCTACCCACAGAAAGAATCCCCATAAAAGATGGTGATCATGTCATGATGGATGATGCAAGACTACTTATGTTAGAGACAACAACTAAGGCTTTCGTGGTTGATAAAGACTGGCTCAAGCAATTTGGTGAGAAATTCTCAGAGCATGCATTGGAGAAGCGCTTGAGCTACAATGAGACTTGCTGCACTACTTCCTTTCTATTTTATTTTTCGTGTCCTCTATGTAAATGAATTTGTTCTTGTTCTTGATTTTAATATGTTCTACATTGAGGACAATGTAGATTGCAAGTGTGGGGGAGATATACTATGTTATGATGTTTTTAAATTGTGTGTTGAACTTTGTTGGTATCTGTTTCTTTTGTTGCTTATGTTATTTTTCTCTATTTTTAAAATAAAACGTAAAAAATGTATTTTTTTTATTGGTGTTTTAGTATCTTAGGATTTTTTTTTGTTTTCTTTGTTGTTTTTAGGAACTAAAAAAAAAATATTGCGTTTGAGTCTTGTTGCATGCTTTTCAGCGAATTTTTAAGTTTGTGTGAGTTGTGAGTGATTTGCTTCATTCTTGGTTAAGAGGTTTCATGACTTGATATGGAGAAATTCTTACATTTCTAGAGTAATAAGTTGGCATTGAAATTAATTTGTGAATCTTTTGTGGTAGAATTAACCCTTGTGAGTTTTTGAGCCCCATACACGGATGAACTGCAATTGTTCCATGCTTTTCTTTCTTGTGTGATTTCACTCATGATTGTTAATTACTCTAGAACTTGACTTGACTCTTTGAAGCCTCTTGTTCACATGCTTGTATTGAGATGATTTAGGCCCTATTTGTTTTAAAACTACTATCCAAATAAGCCTACCTTAAAATTATCCCTTTGGTAGCCCTTTGAGCCTATTTATACCATTCTTTGTTTTATAGCTCATTATAAGCCTAAAAGTGAAAAACAATGATATGACCCAAACCTTAGGGAGTAAAGGAGTTTTGGAATTGTTTTGGGAATGGATGCTTAAATAAGTGTGGGGTCTATGCAATAGTTTGTGGCTTACTTGATTGGAGTGACAAAGTACAAAAAAAAAAAGAAAAAAAAGAGAGTAAATTGTAATGCAATGTGAAAGTGAAATTGAGTGAAAGTGCAAAAGGAAGAAAAAGTTCAACAGAGACAAAGTGTTGTTCGTTGGCATTGAATTGTGTTTCTTGGGATAAATTTTCATGCTTATTTAAACTCATTCCCCATTGCTCCTCTAGTCTAGTTGGTTTATAGCCAACATCCCTTCTTGTATCCACCCATACCTTAGCCCCATTACAACCTTGAAAAAGTCCTTTTGATCTTTATGTGCATGTGTTTCAAGTGGTGGATGTTAGAGGCTTTTCAAGCTTATGGTAGTGTTAGCATTCATGATGTGCCTTGAGCGTAAACACAAACATTAAACACTTGAGAGTTGGAGTGTCTGCCTAGTGAGGACTCTACCACTTTGGGTTCATCTTTGATTTGAATTGCCTCATTGTTTGCTTGAGATGTTAAGGATGTATTCATTATTGTTTTGATTCCTCGAAGCTTTGAATGTTTGTATCTTGCTCACTCTTGTACATTCTTGGGATTCATTGATAAGTGTGTTTGTTTTGTTCATCAAGTTTTTAGGAATTCAATATTTGAGTTTAGCTCAGGAGTGCAAAAGAGTAAGTGCGGGGGAATTTGATAACTCATTTTGAGTTACCTTTTAGTGTGTATACTTGGCCTAATTAATTGTTGTGTGTGTTTAATATTGGTGATTTGGCTGAGTTTTACATTATTGGGCTTAATTGCTAAACATTGTTAATTTTCGGATTTTTCACTCATTCTGACCTTGTTACCTTGCGCAGAGCATAACTAGAGCTACAAATATTGGATTTTGGTGATCTTGCTATCCCTAGAAATATAAGTAAGAGACATACAATTTAAGGTTTCACAAGAATTGTCAAATTATGACAAAATCAAGGCTAAATTTGGTCCCGAGTTCTCTGGCGTGGATTAGTGCGCAGTCCATGATGTTCCTTCACTTAAATGGGCCTAACTTACTCATCTTAAGCCCAATTAAGGCATATGATACCTTGTTGGAAAGCTTATTCAGAGGCCCTTAATTTGGTCTAGGGTTAGGTGAGGATTAATAAGCATAAATAGCAGTTTACTTCCTCACAATTGAGAGACGAAAATTAGACACTTTTGCAATCCTTGTTTTTGCAAGTTTTGGAATTCTCTTCCCCTCTCTTCTCCCCTTTTTAGTTTTCTTCACTTTTTTGGATGTTTTGTTGTTAAATATTCTCCAATGGTGATGACTATGGAAGGCTAAACCTTTTATCAATCCTAGACATTCAAGTAATTTGGTTTGAATTCCGAGTTCCTTATTTTTAATTGTTTTTCAATTGCTTCCTCTCCTCTTCTCTTCTTTCAATTATGATTTTTGTGTTGTGAGCGTGATTATGCTTGATCTATGTATGATTAGATATAGATTCAGTTTTCATTATTGAATTTGGATTAGAAATTAGGAGTGATTAATCCAGAAATCTAATAGAGATTAGGGAACCGATTGGTAACCTAGGTTAATGGAATTTGTGTATAAATCAACATTGTTAGGGATTGCGATTGTGACTCCAATTTGGTTGTTTAAACCCTACATGATTATTTCGTAGATTTCAAATTAACTGAGGAGAAGGGCAAACGAATTTATATCTTTTTGGAACAATGACAAATTCTACCAAAGAACTTGACATCTTGGATTGATGTTTTTAATTAATTGAATTTCTTTTTTTAGTTGCAATCTGTTTCCTCAAAAACGAATTTTGAAAACCCCCTTTCTCTAACATTCTTGATTGGCTAATAATTTTAAAGATCCTCGTGAGATGACAAGGTTGTTTCACCTTTGTACTATAGCTTTTAATTACTATATTAATTTGACCCGTGTACGACCATGGATCATCGTTCGAGGGAAACTGAGTAGAGTTGCTTACATTAGTGTTAAGGGAAATATTCATACCAGGTATGGGGAGAATGGATGGTATGAACATGTAGGTATTTGGGGTAGCTACCCATGACCCTATTGCTTGCTATTTGCTATTTGTTTATATAATTTTAATTGTAATTGACATGGTTATTTGTAAAGTTTGATGGTGATGATGTTTATGCCATGAACAAATGTTGATGATGATGATGTTCGTATCATGAATGAATGTTTGATTGATGATACTGTTATGCCATTGATGATAGTATGGTCATGCTAAGAATGAATATTTGGTTGTTGTTTTGGTTTATACCAATGCTAATGTTAATGAAACTTTAAAAGATGTCAATAATGATGAATGAAATTAAGGGATGTTTTCCCAATGTTCATAAGAATTGAATCATAGTAATGAGAGGCAAGGTTGATGCTTATTGGTATAGTTAAGACACTAGGATCGATTTGTGAGCATTTTATGGATATTAATAATGAAACAGGAATTAAAGGATTAATTCCCAATTGTTTATAAGACATGAAGATTAACAAGAATAACAAGTTAATGATTGATGGTGTAGTTAAAGACCAATAGGATTTATCTATGAATGCCCTAGGAAGCTTAGCAAGGGTTCCTAACCCTTTCTGCCCAGATCAGTACAACCATGCTCCAGCGAGCACAGTCGTGCTCAATAGACAGGACGACCGTACTCCCCTACACAGAACAAAACACTGAAACAAGGACAATGGTGGTTTCACCCAAATTGTCCCCATGATGTAATAAGACACCAATCAAAGTAAAGATAAGACAGATAACCCAGTGAAGACTTAACAAAGATAATTAAACACGAACATTAAAGATGGTTAAGTCGGTAACGATGTTTACTGCACATTGTTGTACCTTGGTGCTTATTGGCCAATGGGGCCTTGATGCTTAATGGTCAATGTATTGTCGATGTTGAACCTTGGTGCTTATTGGCCAATGGGGCCTTAGTGCCAACTGGTCGAGGTGTTAATGGTGATAAAACTTTGGTAGCCCGGTGGCCAAAGTGGAGTTGGTGATTGTTGATTGTGTTGTTGTTCTTCATGCATTCAGGCATTGGAGATGTTAGTGGGGGATGTGCAACATAGGGGAGGTCATCTGAGAGTAAGGCGATTTGGACATCCGTAGTTATTCATTCTGAGAGTTAGGTGAATCTGGCTTCCCGCGGTGGTGCATCCGAGAGTAAGGTGCATCTACTGTCCAAAGGGTTCACCCATGGTTTGGTGAACTACCGGCATTGCTGCTTAATGGCTAATGTGGATATGTAACTCCGAAGTTGATTTCCTGAGGTAGATTGGATCCACATGCATAACGGAGTAGTGGAGTGGTGTTGCACCGTATAGCATACATTGATTGAATTGATTGGATGATGTAAATATGTTATATATGATGATTTGTGATAACATGCTATGTTTATATGATGGATGCTCATCTTTCTTACTACTTCCTTTCCGTTGTCTTTTATACATGTTTCTTACTCCCCGTCTTTTGTGGTTTGCTTTGCATATACCTTTCTGTTATGCAGAGGATGGTGAGCAGCCCGTTGAGGAGTGACTCTATGGAGCCGCTACTCGTAGCTTAGGATTTCTTAGTTTATGTTGTTTATCCGTGATGTTTCTGGATTTTGGTTATACCAGCTCTGTAATGTGACATCGGGGTTGGGTTTGTTTTGTTGTTATGTTTTAGTTTAAAACTCGTTTTATTCTGCGTTGAGAAGTTTGTTACAACGTGGTACCTTTTACATGGTTTTTATTATTATGAAATAATATGAATGTTTTTGTTTAATCTCTTTTTATTTTATGCTTATAAATACATGCGGGGTAGAGGGTGTCACATTTAGTGGTATTAGAGCAGGTTTGTCCTATCAGGCCGTGGTATGAGTCTGTTATGAGTATTCTGCCTGCCCTTGTTTGAATTATCTATATTTATTATAGATAATAATGTGTAGTAATAAGAACCTATAGTTCTTCCTTCTTGGTTCTCTATATTTAACAGTTGTCTTGGGCAAGTGGAGGAACCAATGGCAGGAAGAGGTAGGAACGACCAGGCTATCACTGATGCTTTGGCACTGCTTGCCAATGCAATAGGACAGAACCAGAATAACAATAATGGAGGGCCATCTGAGTTTCAGAGTCTGGATAAGTTCCAGCAAAACAACCCTTCCTCTTTCAAGGAAGCTTATGACCCTGAAGGTGCTCTTTTATGGATGCGGGAGATGGAGAATATCTTTCGGGCTATGACCTGCAACAACATTCAGAAAGTCATCTTTGGTAATTTCATGCTGACAGAGGAAGCTGAGCATTGGTTGGAGAATTGTCGCTAGCGTATGGAAGCTGAGGGTACAATGGTTACTTCGAATGTCTTCAAGGACAGATTCTTGGAGAAGTACTTTCCGGCTGACATCCGCGACAAGAAGGATATGGAGTTCTTAACTTTGAAGCAGGGAAACATGTCCATGGGGGAGTAGGTTGTGAAGTTTGTGGAGCTTGATCGTTATTACACACTCTATCAATATATGACGATAATTGCTCCAAGTGTGTAAAGTTCGAGGATGGTCTACGTCCAAAGATCAAGGAAGCTATTAGTTATCAGGAGATCTGCGTCTTTCCGGTCCTAAGGAACATGTGTAGGATCTTCGAAGATGCCTATAAATCTAGAGTGTCAAGCTACAAGAGTTCAGATGCTCAGGGCAGTAGGAAGAATGATCAGAAGGACAAGGGGAAGCAACGTCTTGCTCCAGTTGGCTAGGGCTTCAAGCAAGGTGGCAATAAGCCACAGTTCTCTTCAGGCAGGTTTAGGAGTTGGGATTCTTCTGTTCCTATACCCATCCGATGTGGCAAGGGTGGACAAATCATTACACCACTCAGTGCAAGGAGATAGACATCATCTGCTTCAAGTGTGGTAAATCTGGCCACATCAACCGAGAGTGTGAGGGAACAAAGTCAAAACTGCAGAGTGATATCAAGAATCAGAAATCCCAAGCCAATCGACTGAGGACTAGTGGAAGAGTCTTTACTCTTAGTGGAGCCGAGGCCTCCGAGTCTGAGGACTTGATCCAAGGTATGTGCCTCATTGATGGAACTCTTTTAGCTGTTTTGTTTGATTTGGGTGCAACTCACTCATTTATATCACATGAATGTGTCAAAAATCTTAAATTGCCTGTGACCTTTCTTGAGTGTGATTTAATTGTTGCAACACCCACAAATAAGCCTGTTCTTACTTCACATACATGCAAGAATTGTCTTATTACCATTGATGGTAGAAACTTTGTTGTTGATCTTGTATGTTTACCCCTTAAAGAACTTGATGTTATTCTTGGCATGGACTGGTTATCTTCTAACCATGTTCTCTTGAACTATTTTGATAAAACCATAGTTTTTGGAACTCCTGTGGAGTCTAAGGATCCAAGATTTCTCTTTGCCAACCATGTTAAGGCTTCTATGAAACAAGAGGCCTAAGTTTACATGATGTTGTCTTCCCCGGATGTAGAGTGCAAGCCTGATGTTAGGAATGTGCCAATAGTGAGAGAGTTTCCTGAAGTGTTCCCTGAGGATGTTTGTAAGTTACCCCCTGAGAGATATGTTGAGTTTACTATAGACTTAGTGATGGGAACGAGACCCATATCCATAGCACCTTATAGGATGTCTCCTCTAGAACAAGTTGAGTTGAAGAAACATTTGGACGGCAGCATGAAGTTGTGTGTCGACTATTGACAACTCAACAAAGTGACCATTAAGAATAGGCATCCCCTCCCTAGGATTGATGATCTTATGGACCAGTTAATAGGACCTTGTATTTTCTCCAAGATAGATTTGAAGTCAGGATGTCATTATTTTCGGGTTAAGACCAAGGACATCCCAAAGACTGTGTTAAGAACTCGTTATGGTCACTATGAGTATTTGGTTATGCCGTTTGGTGTGACTAATGCTCCTATTGTGTTCATGGATTATATGAACAAGACCTTTCACCCTTACTTGGATAAGTTTGTGGTGGTTTTCATAGATGACATCTTAGTGTACTCCAAGATCAAGGAGGATCATGAGGAACACTTGAGGGTTGTCTTGCAAACCCTTAAAGAGAAGCAGTTGTATGCTAAGTTGTCTAAATGTGGGTTTTGGCTTGAGGAGGTGAGTTTCTTAGGACGCGTCATCTCTAAAGGTGGGATAGTCGTGGATCCAGCTAAGGTAGAGACGGTTCTCCACTGGGGAGCACCAAAGTTAGTGACCAAGATTAGGAGTTTCTTGGGTTTAGCAGAGCACTATAGGAGGTTCATAGAGGTTTTCTCTAAGATAGTTTTACCCTTGACCCGTCTCACCAAGAAAGGATGGCTCTTTGTGTGGGACTCTAAGTGTGAGGAGAGTTTCAAACCTTAAAGGAAAGGTTAACATCAGCACTAGTGTTAGTTTTACCCAATCCTAGTGAACCTTTCGTAGTATACTGTGACGCTTCTAAGCAATGTTTAGGTGGAGTGTTGATGCAGAATGGTAAGGTAGTAGCTTATGCCTCTAGGCATTTGAAAACCCATGAGAAGAATTACCCTACCCATGATTTGGAATTAGGAACCGTAGTGTTTGCCTTAAAGATCTGAAGGCATTACCTTTATGGAGCTAAGTTTGAGGTTTTTTGTGATCATAAGAGTTTAAAATATCTATTTGACCTAAAAGAGCTCAATATGAGGCAACGTAGGTGGATGGAGTTTCTGAAGGACTATGATTTTGAGTTAACCTACCACCCAGGAAAAGCCATTGTAGTGGAGGATGCTTTAAGTAGAAAGACCTTACATGTCTCAGCTTTGATGGTTAGGGAAATGGATTTGATAGAAAAGTTTAGAGACTTGAGCCTATCATGGGAAGTTACCCCTAAGAATATTAGACTTGGAACGTTGAAGATTACAAACAGCTTGATGGATCAGATTAGCGAAGGTCAAAAGGTAGATGTTTACCTCTTAAGTCAGAGAAAGCTGCTTGCTTAGGGTAGAGACCTTAGCTTTAAGGAAGGAAGTGATGGGGTTTTGAGGTTTTAGGATAGAGTCTGTATACCAGACGTTCTGGAGCTTAGGAAGTCGATCCTTGAGGAAGGACATAGGAGCGAACTGAGTGTGCACCCGGTAGCCACTAAGATGTATCAGGATTTGAAGCATATGTTTTGGTAGTCTATGATGAAAAAGGATGTGGCTGAGTTTGTCTATGCGTGCTTAGTATGCCAGAAAGCTAAGACAGAACACCAAAAGCTTTCGGGCATGATGCAGCCCTTGAACATCCCATAATGGAAATGGGATAGTATCTTTATGGATTTTGTGTCTGGACACCCTAGTACTCCAGCTGGTTGTGATGCTATATGGGTTATTGTGGATAAATTGACTAAGTCTTCCTATTTCATCTTTATGAACATGGAATATCCGTTACAGAAGTTAACCAGGTTGTACATCAAAAAGACAGTTAGGCTACATGGTGTACCTCTAGCATAGTGTCAGATAGAGACCCTAGATTTACCTCTACGTTCTGGAATAGTTTGCATGAGGCTTTAGGGCAAAGCTTAGACTAAGTTCAGCTTATCACCCACACACTGACAGTCAGTCTGAGAGAACCATCCAGTCCTTAGAGGACTTGTTGAGAGCTTGTGTGCTATAGCAGTCAGGTAGTTGGGACAAGTTTTGTTCTTAATAAAGTTCACCTATAACAACAACTTCCATTCCAGTATTGGGATGGCATCCTATGAAGCGTTGTATGGGAGGAGATGTAGAACACCCTTTTGTAGTTTTTTGGAATGAACCCGGCGAGAATGTTGTGCTAGGACCTGAGATAGTGCAAGAGACTACCCAGAAAGTAAGGATGATCCAGGAAAAGATGAGAGTGGCACAAAGTAGGCAAAAGAGCTATCACGATAAGAAGAAGAAGGCTCTCGAATTCAAGGAAGGTGATCATGTTTTCTTGAGAGTTACTCCAATGAGCAGGTTCGGTAGAGTGATGAAAGCGGAGAAACTTACACCCAAATTTATTGGCCCTTACCAAATTCTAAAAAGAGTCGGTGAAGTTGCTTACCAAATCATGTTACCACCTTTCTTGTCGAATCTTCATAATGTTTTTCATGTGTCACAACTTCGTAAGTACATTCATGATCCTATCCATGTGATAGTACCTGATACAATTCAGTTAAAAGAGAACATGAATTTTAAGGTACTACAGTTTCGAGTTGAGGATCGAAGGGTGAAGCAGCTAAGAAGCAAGGAGATTCCTTTGGTTAAAGTCATTTGGAGTGGGGCTACTGAGGAAAGCGCTACATGGGAGTTGGAGAGCAAGATGATGGAAGCGTATCCGCACCTTTTAATTAGAGGTGAGTAGAAATTTCGAGGACGAAATTTTTATAAGGGGGTGGAATTGTAACACGCCGTTTTTCAAGTTAAGCCCTTAAGTATGTTTAATTGTTGCATGTTGTTAAGTTTGACCTTAGGAACGTTTAAAGGGGCTAAGTGGGACTTTCAAAGTGGAAAATCCCTTTGTAGCACATGTGCACGACCCCTCTCATGTCCAACACGCCCATGCTTGATCAGTGTGCTCAATGGCTGCTTAAGCCACGAGCACGATCGAGCTCAAGGGGAGCACGACCGTGTCGGAAACGCTCGCTATGATGTTAAAGTTGCTAGCCCGGGCTTAAACGGGCACGACCCAGTGCTCACGTTAAGCACAACCGTGCTTAGTGGGAGCACATCCTTGCTTGGGGTCAGAGTTTATAAAAAGGAGGGTTTTAGAGAGGGTTACGAGTTAACCCACATAATTGGCACTTTTAGCAACCCTAGTGCGACTGCAACCCCTCTTTCCCATATTTTCTTTGAACCCATCAAGCTCTTGGAGTTCTTGTATTGTTTTGGAAAGGAGTCGCTTGGTATTGTCAATTAAAGGTAACATTTATCCCTCCCTTTAATCACCTTTTATTATCTTTGATTTGGAAATTAATTGGTTATCTTTTTGTGTTGGCCAAGGCTTGGAAAGTTCGTCGAGTCGTTCGAGGGAAACTGAGTAGAGTTGCTTACGTTGGTGTTAAGGGAAATCTTCATACCAGGTATGGGGAGAAGGGAAAGTATGAACATGTAGGCATTGGGGGTAGCATAAGATGAAGGTTTAACCCATGACCCTATTGCTTGCTATTTGCTATATGGTTATATATATTTAATTGTAATTACCATGTTTATTTGTAAAGTTTGATGGTGATGATGTTTATGCCATGAACAAATGTTGACGATGATGATGTTCGTATCATGAATGAATGTTTTATTGATGATACTGTTATGCCATTGATGATGATATGGTCATGCTATGAATGAATGTTTGGGTGTTGTTGTGGTTAATACCAATGCTAATGTTAATGAAACATTAAAAGATGTTAATAATGATGAATGGAATTAAGGTATGTTTTCCCAATGTTCATAATACTTGAATCATAGTAATGAGAGGCAAGGTTGATGCTTATTGGTATAGTTAAGAAGACCTAATGATCGATTCATGAGCGTTTTAGGGATATTAATAATGAAACAGGTATTAAAGGATTAATTCCCAATTGTTTATTGTTTATAAGACATGAAGATTAACGAGAATAACAAGTTAATGATTGGTGGTGTAGTTAAAGACCAATAGGATTGATCTCTGAATGCCCTAAGAAGCTTAGTAAGGGTTCTCAACCATTTCTACCCAGATCAGTACAGCCAATGTCCAGCGAGCACGGCCTATAGATGATGATGAGATTCAAGTCTCAAGTATGCTTCCGTGAAGAATATCTCCACCCATGTTCAAGAGTGAAGATATGAAATGTGTTTTGATGATGATTATGTTGATTGAAGTTGATGTAATCGTTTTGATATTTTATGTTTGCTTTTCTAGGGTTTTGATGTAAGTCATAAGTAACTAAGTTTGATTAGATGGCTTAATAAAATTAAGAAGATAATAATGCTAACCCTCAAAATAGAAATCAATTAGAGCTATTATCAAATGCCAAATGTTGGAAAATATATTTCAGGTATAAGTAATCACATACATAGTTGTATATTAGTCTACTTTAAGGAAAACTCGACATTCCTTATAGAGTATTCAAATACAAACTCATGTATGCCATTACACATGCGTTTTGGCAATTTTTGAAGGGAGTATTTGAATACCCCTGTTAGTATTCGAATACTACCCATTTTGTTATGTTTATTGGGTTTTGTCACAAGGAGTAATCGAATGTATGAGTATTCAAATACTCACCCTAAAATTGAACAAAACTTCTGTTTTTCAGCTCCAATTGAAGTCTATATAAAGGGTACGTGTTTAAGAGTTTTAAAAATGAAATCATATGCAAAAATATACTGTTATAATGCCAAAATAGAAAGCCATCTATTCATCCTTTGTTACAAGTGATCTTAGAAGATACAAGCTTTGACGCACAAGTGTTTGTGGTAGGATTTTCTCTTCTACTCAATTTGTTTTCTGAGTTTTGTATTGGGAGTGTGGATCCCAAGGTTCTCAAGAGTGTGGTATCTCTTTAGGGGTGTAAATCTTTGTTGGTGAGGTACCCATCAAAGTGGCCGTTAGAGAAAAATCTTTGTTGGTGAGGTATCCTTCAAAGTAATGGTGAGGCATCCCTTTTTGGCAAGAATGTGGTATCTCTTATGGTTTGTATACAATAGTGTGGCATCTCTTGTGGTGACTGTTGGTGAGGTATCCAACAAGTTGTAAGGTGGGTGGGGGCGGGGGTGAATTGAGATCTTAGAATTTTTGTCCCCCTTTTTTGTGACCTATACTAATTTTTAAGAAATTCCAAAAGGATAAGGGAAGAGAAAATCACACAATCGATTTATTCTAGTTCAATCACTCCCTTGAGTGACCTACATCCAGTCCCCACAATACATTTGTGAGTATTTTCCACTAAAGCAAATCCAAGCTTTACAAACTTGAGCACTCCTCACTTGGGATCCCCAACTCTTGTGAAAGAGCCTCTAAATCAAACCAAGGGAACTTAAACATTGTTTTCCGAAAAGTTTTAAAAAGGTTAATTCAACCCCCCCCCCCCCCCCCCCCTCCTGACTAAGAATCGTTTCCACATCTTTCAATTGGTGTCTAGAGCGGGTTCTTGTATAAGGTTAATCACCTTTCAAGTCTCGTGGAAATGGCTTCTCAATCAAATGGGACAAGTGATTATGTTTCTATTTCTGAACCCCCTATTTTCAATGGTGAAGGTTATCCTTATTGGAAAGCAATGATGAAAATTTTCATTGAGGCAATATATGTTGATATATGGGATACGGTTTTGAATGGTCCTTTTATGACTAAACATGTTGTTAATAAAAAGGAAAAAGATAAACCTAGGTCTTTATGGACCGATGATGATAAGAAGAAGGTCCAATTAGATAAGAAGGCTAAGAACATCATTACTACGGGAGTTAGTATTGATGAGATAAACTTGAAGTATCCTGACACGTTGTCGCACACGGGTCAAAAACGAGTGGTTTACAAAAACTGTAGTTAGGGCGCGATGATAGTGTGATTTTACATCATATTTTATGTACACTTTTGCATGCACTTTTCATATAGATTAGGCCTTCTTTATTTGAGTTTTCTTAGTTTTTCCCTTGGAACGGGTGAAGTGGTTTCTTGGTGTTATTTTGCAGGAACTTAAGGAAAACTGTGCAGATTTGCCCAGAATGAAGCTTGGATGATTTTAGAGCTTGAAAAGAGAAGAAATTGAGCCAAGCAGAATTCTGAAGATTTGCCCCGCGAAACTGGATTCGCCTCGCGACCCTGAAAGCTAACTGTTCCAGAGAATTGCAACATCTTCTGGATCGCGTCGCGAACATGTACTCGCCTCGCGAGAGTACAATTTTCTGAAACAGCAGAATTTAACTTTCGCCTCGCGAGAGGCCATTAGCCTCGCGAGCGAGCGCAGAACTGATTGGTATAAGTTGCTGTTTTAGAGCAGAATGGAGGGAGTTAGAGAGTTTTTAGGTTTTGAGTACAGAGGCACTTGGAGGCTGTGGCTGGAAGAGGGTTCCAACCCTGAGGGGGATGTTTTCCTTGCTCTGGGACTGGAAGAATATTGGAGGATCCTTCTATGGAGTTTGCTTCATCCCTTCTCTCTTTCTCTTTGTATTCTCTTTTTATGAGTAGTTAAATCCCTGTTGTTGGGATTAGATGTAACAAACTGATAATCATGTATTTATCTTGACTGATTATTCTGTGTTCATGTCTTCATATTAGTGATTAAATTTCTGTGCTTAATGCTTGTTGTAGCTAGCACCCCCATGACTCGATTAGTGTTTTGGTATGTAATGGAGACGTTTGTATCAGAACCAGAACTGAAATTAATCACCTAGTAACCCTTGCATCTAGAGATGGAGTTTGGTTTACTAGTAATCGCGTAATCCCTAATCCTAATGCAATTTCATTAATCTAGGCCACCTAAGAGATTAGGGTCTATTAGTGGAATTAGGCTCTTGTCATCCGAGAGATTGGGGCTTGAGTAGTTTAGTGGATTGATTTTAATATTTGAAGCATGAATGGGAGGTATCTAGTCCTGGTATTGCATGAGAAAGAGGTTTGGTGAAGTCTAGTCCCAACATATCATTTCTGCACTCCAAGTGTTTGTAAAAAGTCCCCAAAAAGACCAAAAACATTTTATTGCTTTTATTGCTTTATTTTTCTGTTTTGATCTCTCTTGATTAATAGTTTAGTCTAGATAGTTGCTGAGTTTGTGAATTGGTACTTGACATCCAATCCCCGTGGATACGATAACCGGTCTTACCACCGTATTACTTGCACGACTGGGTATACTTGCCCATATTCGTCAACAAGTTTTTGGCGCCGTTGCCGGGGATTGGTTTTGCCAATATCATTAGTAACAGAGGAGGCAACTAATTTAGACATTTTTATTCTTCTTTACTTTTCTGTATATATTTGATCTTTTTCTTTTGAGTTGTGTTTGTGCAAGGTGGATACAGTTCATGGACAATCACTATTATCCACCTGATGAGGAAGCCTCAAGTCACGCTTTGGAGGACAACTGGTGTTTGGGAGACTGCATGGATTTGATGGATCATGTTACTCCCGCACAAGTTGACTATATGACGGGAAGGCTTATATATAGCTTCTCCGAGGAGGATTGGGAAACCTTTTGTTCATATTTACCACCTCCACCACCATGATGATTCCCATAGAGCCACATGAAGCAGAATTTGAGAAAAATCTGGTTGTGGGAATGGATCAAATTGAAGATGAAGTGGTGATGGTGGATAAGTCACAAGAAGAGGGAGTACTTTCCACAAATCCTTGGGAAGTTGAAGAATGGGAATGGAAGGAGAAACCACCGTTGAAAGCTGCTCTAGAACAGTATTCCCAAGAGCTATCCGCCTTTGAGGCCAAGGCAAGAGCCAATTGTGAGAGTATCGAAGCTGTGATGCAGAACTTCAAAACTCAAGTTGAGGAGATTTGCAAACAGTTAGTACAAAAGTCGCCTGAAGCCCAATTTGAGGAAAATCTGGTTTGGGGGATAGTTCAAGATGAAGACGAAGTGGTCGTGGATTCCACCATGCTTGCTAAGGAATATGATTTTCTGCATTGGACAAATATGTCGGCTTGCATGCATGTGTGGACATTGGTAAGTTAGGCCCTTCCACTTGTCTGGCAAACTTCCTGGTGAAAATGCTATTTAACCCGCTAGGAAGTAAGTGCATTATTGTGGTTAAAGAGGTCAATGGTGCTTTGACACACTGGCTGGGTGGAGTTGAAGATAAAGTCATTTTACTGCTACAATCTCCACTCCAATTTCCATTTGATCCGGGAGGAGGATCCTAGAACGTCAAGCTAGTGACGTTAAAGAAGCGCTTATTGGGAGGCAACCCAACTGTTCTTAACCCTTCTCTTTAGTTGTTTTTATTTTCTTAATAGTTTTGTTTTTGATTTTAACCTCTTGAATAATTTGAGAAGCTCAAGAGGAAAAATAATAAATTGAGAATTGCCAAGTTTTCAGGGTAGGAAAGAAGGAAGGGAGAGCAAGAAGACAAGGAGAAGAGCAAAAGGGGCAGAGACAACAAAGCCAACACCCGCTACCACCTCGGTAAGCCGTTCCAATTTTTTAATTTTATATTTTTTTCTCCTCTCTCTAACTTGATTGTTTACATTGGGGACAATGTAAATTTTTAAGCTTGGGGTAGGGGTATTTTGCATTTGCATTTTGCATGTTGCATTCATATAGTTTTGCATGATAACTTTGCATGATCACATGATTAGATTTCCCTTGCTTAGATTTTGCATCTGATTGTGAGAACTAAGTGCCAATTAAATGGTGATAGTGAATTGTTGAACCCAATTTTGTTTATTCTTGTAATAAGGCTGCAAATGAAAATGTTTGAGATAATCTTGGATAGTTGATAATTAGCATGTGGTTCTGTAGATTTGGTTTCTCATTGATGTCTGAACTACTAAAATGTGAGATTTTGAGCCAAAGGGGTACTCACAAAATTTTACCCCATTCCTTGTGTTAGAGTGTTATTCCTCTTGGTTTGCTTTCTCTAGAACTTGACTTGAAACCATTTTGAAGCTTAAAAATTTTTGAAAACATTTTGAAAATGATTGAGGCAATAGGTATTTTTCTGGCCTTCTGAGCGTTGAATGATGAAATGCTACCCCTTAGTTGCCCAATTTTGAGCCTACAAAAAAAAATACTTTTCTTGGTACCCTGGAATATGTGGATAAATACGTTTGATAAGGGACCTTCTAAAGTATTACAAAAGGGTAAAAAAAAGGGTAGTGAAAAAGTTTGGGATGAAATAATCAGAAAATAATAATAATTCTCTTGAGCTGAAAAATCTCCCCTTCTCCAAATAAAAGAAAAAGAAAAGAAAAAATAAAAATAAATAGAGAAGGGGATGACAAAAAGAAAAGTGAGAAATAAAAAAGAAAAAGAAAGAAAAGAAAGGTGGAAAAATAAATCAAAACCCAAAAAGGTATTTTAGAAGGTCATGCTTTCCAAATGTTGATATGTTGTGTAGCCTTTTGAAATGTCCTTTTATTGAATTCCCCACCTAACGATTAATCCCATGGCCACATTACAACCCAAGTAAAAGACCTCTTGATTCTAAATTGTTTTCATTAATAAAGTAGAGATTTGGTTGATAGTCAAGCCTATGGTAGGATTCATTCCGTGAGGAAAATTGAGTGAAATGTCTTATCCCCTAAACACTTGAGTGAGGGAGAAAAGAGAGCCAAGCAAATGAACAGGCTTGGGGTGAGCTTCAGGTGAGCAAGAGTGCCCAAATCAGTGAGAACATGAGTCTAAGGAACCTAAGCCTCTAATTGAACTTGAATTGATTGTCTCTTGCTAAATTGTTTGAATTGCTTATTACTTGGATCATTTACTCGGGTTCTTAGTTCACTATCCATGTTCTATTTTTTTCTACTGGCCTTAGTGATTGCTTGAGGACAAGCAATTGAATAAGCTTGTAGTTAGGGCGTGACAACTCAAGTATCGTATCACAAGGACTCTTGGATTGTTATTAACCTCAAAATCAGTTTTTTTTTTGGGGGGGGGGGGGGGGGGGGTGAAGTTGAATGATTCAATTAAGAAAAACAATGCAAATAAGTGATTCTCAATAAGCTAAAAATGATTAATCTACTGTTTTCGGTTTCCCAACTATCATTGATTCATATAAATTCCATGCCCTAAGAGGATTCTAATCCCTTTTCGATTGTAGCAGCAATTGAACAAGCGCAATTGACACTACAAGATATATGTTCCTATTCCGAAATAAGCAAACGGATTAAGGCCATCGTGAATTAAGCAAACACGATCGTACACACGCGAATTAAGCAAACGCGATTAGAGTAAGGAACATATGATCATCGAAATAAATCAATACTTATCTATACAACTTAAATTAAGCAAACAAGACATATAGGGTAATATTGAAAGGGAATAGCAATAAGATTGGGAATTATAGAACCTCAAGTGCGGCGGAAACCGATTACAGCAGACTAATCTCAGGGAATTAGTTCTCCATTACAAACGTAACACAAAACCTCAAAAAATAATTCACAGTAGTGAATATGAAAAGTTCTTTTTTTTAATCTGCCCTAAAACAACAATTTATAACTTTCAGAATCTGCGCCCGCTCACGAGGCAAACATTAAAAGTGGCGCGAGTTCAAAATTGGGTTCTCGCGAGGCGAGACCGAAAGGGTGACATTCTCTGGCACAGTCAAGCCTTCAGGCTCGCGTGGCGAGATAGTGATTCACGAGGCGAGACAGAAAGGGTGACTGTTGCTGTTCAGGCTGGTCTTCAGGCCCGCGAGGCGAGTAGCTTCTCGCGAGGCGAAACTTCCAGAATTGCATTTTCCACTGTTTTCTGCATTCCCTTGACTCTAAGTGCTTCCCTTTTAACCTGAAAATATGAAATAGCAGTGAATGCTTTATTTGTCTCAAAATTAACTAAAATGTCCTAAACTACTTAAGAAACTCAAAATGTTGCTTGAGGACAATTAAATCCAAATTTGGGCTAAAACGAGATTGAACTCGAATAATTAGCACAAAAACCATGATCTTACTAGTTATAAAACTAGATAACCAGAGGCTTATCATATCCCATGGGGGCACAAGTGAAGTAAGGAGATCTAGGATGAACACTTTAACCCATGAGTATGAATTGTTTAGAATGATGCATGGTGAATCTATATGTGATATGCAAAAACGTTTTACATATATTGTTAACCAACTTAGTGCTCTTGGTAAAGTGTTTGATAATGAGGATCTTATTAACAAATTTGTAAGATGTTTGAATAGGTCTTGGCAACCCAAGGTGACGGTTATTGCGGAATCAAGGAATCTTTCCACAATGTCACTTGTTACACTCTTTGGCAAGCTTCAAGATCATGAACTTAAGCTATCAAGATTTTATGAGAGTGAAGATCAAGACAAGAGGAAGAAAGGCATAGCCTTGGTTACATCTTCAAGAAAGGAAGACCTAAGTGATAGTGATGATTCAAGTGAGGAATTCCAAGAGGAGCACATCAACTTGTTAGTGAAGAAGTTTGGTAAGTTTCTCAAGAGAAGAGGCAACTTCAACAACAAGAAGTTCACAAAGAAGGAGACTACTTCCCACCCAACTTGCTATGAATGTGGAAAACCCGGTCACATGAAATATGATTGCCCCAACTACAAGAAGATGAATGATAAAGATGAGAAGAAAGGCAAGAAAGACAAGAAGGGTAAGAAAGCATACATAGCATGGGATGAGAATGATATGTCATCCTAAAGTGATGAAGATAGTCAAAGTGAAGAGGCCAATCTATGTTTAATGACTTCACATCAAAGTGAAGATGAGGTATCGGATGATGAACTCTCTCTCTTTTACTTATGATGAGTTGCATGATGCTTTTGAAGAATTGCATAAAGAGTCTCTTGATTTAGCAAAACTAGTTTTGAAACAAAAGAATTTGATGGCTCAACTTGAAAAAGAAATATTTGTTTTGAAAAAACAAGTTGAGGATCAAAAGCTAGAAATTGAGACTACGCAAAAGATTTGTAAAAATTCTTCAAAAGGAAAAGAAAAAGAATGGTGCACCACTTGTGAAAATTGCAAGAATTTGAAAAGTGAAAACATTGATTTGAAAAAGTCACTTGCAAAGTTCACAAATGGGAGTAACTATCTTAATGTTTTACTTGGTAAACAAACTATGAGTTTTGTTAAGGCTTGATTGGGATACAATCCATTTGATGCTTAAACCTCCAACAAGACTCAATTTGTGCCATCAAGTAAACAAAATAAATCAACTATACAATGCTATTTTTGTTCCAAGCATGGACACCATATTTCAAAATGTTATATCAAAATAAAATGTGTTGAGAATTGTAACTTGATGTGGGTCCCTAAAGGGAGTAAACCCAAGACTAACATACAAGGACCCAATCCAAATTGGATACCTAAGATTTGATCTCTTTGGTATAGGTATGTTTGAAGACACTATGAAAGGAGTGGTACTTGGATAGTGGATGCTCTAAACTTATGACCAGAAACTTCTCCAAGTTTTCCCATCTATCTCCAAGGAAAAGTGGTCATGTCACATATGGAGATAACAACAAGGGTAAAATTCTTAGAAGTGGGTAAGGTTGGTAAGAACTCTAATACCACAATTCATAATGTGCTATTGGTAGAAGGTCTTAAGCATAACTTGTTAAGAATTAGCCAACTATGTGATAAGGGCTTTAAAGTTGTTTTTTAGGAAAAATGTTGCCTAGTTGAAAGTATGCATGATAAAGAAGTTAGGTTTATAGGCAAAATAATCAATAACATATATATGCTTGATTTGAATGAAATTTCATCTTCTCTACAACGCTTGATTAGTAAAGATGATGATGCATGGATTTGGCATAGAAGAATTGTACACATACACATGGATCACCTCAACAAACTTATCTCTAAGGATTTAGTGATTGGTTTGCCTAAGCTAAAATTTAATATATAAGATTCATGCCAAAAGGGTAAACAAACTAGAGTTAGTTTCAAACCCAAGAATGTTGTTTCTACTTCTAGACCTTTGCAATTGCTTCATATGGATTTATTTGGTCCTTCAAGGACAATGAGTTTTGGTGGAAACTATTATGCTTTAGTCATTGTTGATGATTTCTCAAGATTTACATGGACATTGTTTTAGTTCATAAAAGTGATGCATTCCATGCTTTCAAGAAACTTGCTAAAGTGATTCAAAATGAAAAATATTTGAAAATAGCATGCATTAGAAGTGATCATGGTGGGGAATTTGAAAACCATGAATTTGAATTTTTTTATAAACATGGAATTGAAAATAACTTTTCGGCTCCAAGGACCCCTCAACAAAATGGAGTTGTTGAGAGGAAGAAAAGGCCCTTAGAGGAGTTGGCAAGAACCATGTTAAATGAATCTAGTCTACGTAAGTATTTTTGGGCGGATGCGGTTAACACCGCTTGCTATGTGTCTAATAGAGAGCTTATTAGACCTATCTTGTTGAAAACTCCTTATGCATTATATAAAGGTAGAAAACCAAATATATCACATTTACATGTCTTTCAATGCAAATGCTATGTTTTGAATAATCGAAAAGACAATCTTGGTAAGTTTGATGCTAAAGCGGATCAAGTGTGAGACCATTCTACCCCGCACGTTATTATAAAACATTTACTGAAAAGAGGAATTATAAAAACATGCATTTATTTGAATAAAATAAAAACTTGGATAAAAAGGTTTCACATCTAAACATAAACAACGCGGAAATAACATAGTTTTAAAAAATAAACATAAACAAGACAGATAAAGAAAACCCAACCCCGATATCACATACAGAGCTGGTATAACCGAAATCCAGATACATCATGGAAACAAACTGAAACGACTATAAATATTGAAAACAACTAAACAAACTAAGAATCCTAACTAGAGTCACGACTCCTCAGAGTCACTCCTCCACTGGCTGCTCACCGTCCTCTGCATAAAAGATACATGCAACAACAGAAAACAGGAAAACATGGAGTAAGAAATCATGTAAGCACAATGGCATGGGAATATGGAATAAGATAAACATACATCATATCAGGAATAACAACAAACATCATACATCATCATTTACATATTACAAGTCAACAGTTAAAAGACGTTATGCGTTGCAACACCTACTCCACTACTCCGTTATGCATGTGGATCCAACTATCTCAGGAAGTCAACTTCGAATTTACATATCCATATTGCCCAAAAAGCACCAACACCGGCAGTTCCCCAAACCATGGAGGAACCCCTTGGATAGCCGACATATCATAACTAGATATGCCACCTCGGGGGCGCTCGGTTCACTAAACCTTGGGTGAACCACCCGAGACTTGGGCTAGATCCTCATAACTAGGACCACCTCCCCTATGTTGAGAAGAATAGTGTATTCCACAACGAAATGCTAAACGATGAACTGGTCACGTTCCCTTAAGCGGCTCAGTTAACCCTCCAAGCCTTGGTCAAATAATAACCTCAACCAATTAGTTCCCAATTTCAAATAATGGAAAAGGAAACTCAAAGGGAAGGAACCTTTACCTATAGCAATCAACACTGACAAACTAGACCCTCCCACAAGTCTCCAAAACTCCAACAAAGCAATGGGTTTAGATAAGATAAGGAAGAAGAGGGTTGCTATCGTACTAAGGTGGCTGCTGTCGTCACAATAGGGTTTATGATGTAAATCCTCCCACAGACTCGAGCACGGTCGTGCTCCTTCTTGATCATAAGCGTACTTGACTTAGCACCTACGAGGCGCGTCCAGTCATTTAGCACGAGTTAAAAGTTGAAACACGCTTCAGTCTTCAAGCACGGGCGTGCTGGCTATTGAGCACGGGCGTGCTCATACACCAGAAAGGGACTTTTGAACCAGAAATCACACTAAGCCCTCAACCAACCAAACAACTTAAATAAAAGCACTTAAACGAGAAGCAGGGTGTTACAATTCCACCCCACCTTATAAAAATTTCGTCCTCGAAATTTCTACTCACCTCGGTTGAAAAGGTATGGATACGACTTCATCATCAAGCTTTCCAGCTCCCACATAGAACTTCCCTCAGTAGCCCCACTCCAAACGACTTTGACCAAAGGAATTTCCTTGCCTCTTAGCTGCTTCACCCTCCTATCCTCGACTCGAAGGGGTAACACCTCAAAATTCAGGTTCTCCTTTAACTGTATGCATCGGGGACTATCACGTGGTTAGGGTCATGAACATACTTTCTGAGTTGAGACACATGGAAAACACTATGAAGGTTGGACAAGAACGGTGGTAAGGCTATTTGGTAGGCGACTTCGCCGACTCGTTTCAGGATTTGGTAAGGACCAATGAATCTAGAAGTGAGTTTCTTCGCCTTCATCACTCTACCAACCCCAGTTGTCGGGGTAACTCTCAAGAATACATGATCGCCTTCCTAGAATCTGAGCGCCTTCCTCCTTTTGTCATGGTAGCTCTTCTGTCTACTTTGTGCCGCCTCCATCTTTTCCTGAACCAACCTCACTTTTTCAGTGGATTCTTGCACCACTTCAGGTCCTATTACAACACTATCACCAGGTTCACTCCAACACAAGGGTGTCCTACATCTCCTCCCATAAAGAGCTTCATAAGGTGTCATCCCAATACTGGAATGGAAACTATTGTTGTAGGTAAACTCTATTAGGGGCAAAAACTTGTCCCAACCCCGGTTGCTCTAACACACGAGCTCTAAGCAAGTCCTCTAAGGACTGGATGGTTCTCTCAGACTGACCATCAGTCTGTGGGTGATAAGCTGAACTAAGCCTAAGCTTGGTTCCTAAGCCTCTTGTAAATTGTTCCAAAACCTAGAGGTAAACCTCGGGTCTCTATCTGAAACTATGCTAGAAGGTACACCATGTTTCCTAACTATTTCCTTGATGTACAACTTAGCCAACTTTTCCAAAGAGTATTCCATGTTCATCGGGATGAAATGGGCAGACTTAGTCAGTCTATCCACAACAACCCATATAGCTTCAACACTAGCTGGAGTCCTAGGGAGTCCAGACACAAAATCCATGGAAATATTATCCCACTTCCATTCTAGGATACTTAACGGTTGTAACTTACCTGATGGTTTTTGGTGTTCTATCTTAACCTTTTGGCACAGTAAACAAGCATATAGAAACTCAGCCACATCTTTCTTCATCCTAGGCCACCAAAACATCCTCTTAAGATCTTGATACATCTTAGTGGCACCTGGGTGCACACTCAGTCCACTCCTATGTCCTTCTTCAAGGATCAACTTCCTAAGCTCTAGCACGTCTGGTATACAGACTCTATCTTAGAACCTCAAGACTCCATCGCTTCCTTCCTTAAAACTAAGGTCTCTACCCCGCTCAAGCAACTCTCGCTGACCTAAGAGATACCGATCTAACCTCTGGCCCTCTCTAACCAGATCCATCAAACCGTTGGTAACCTTCAAGTTTCCAAGCCTAATGCTCTTAGGGGTAACTTCCCAAGCTAAATTCAGGTATCTAAACTCCTCAATCAGATCCATCTCCCTAACCATCAGAGCGGAGATATGCAAGGTTTTTCTACTTAAGGCATCGACCACTACATTGGCCTTTCCTGGGTGGTAGGTTAGATCAAACTCATAATCCTTTAAAAACTCCATCCAACTATGTTGCCTCATATTTAGCTCCTTTTGATCAGAGAGATATTTCAGACTTTTATAATCACTAAAGACCTAAAACTTCGCTCGATACAGGTAATGCCTCCAGATCTTTAAGGCAAATACCACAACTCCTAGTTCTAGGTCATGGGTAGGGTAGTTCTTCTCATGGGTTTTCAACCGCCTAGAAGCATAAGCTACTACCTTACCATCTGGCATCAACACTCCACCTAAACCTTGCTTCGATGCATCGCAATACACTACGAAAGGTTTACTAGGATCGGGCAATACTAAAACGGGTGCTGATGTCAACCTATTCTTAAGGGTTTGGGAACTCTCTTCACACCTAGAGTCCCGCACAAACAGTTGTCCGTTTTTTGTGAGACGAGTTAAGGGCAAGGTTAGCTTAGGGAAACCTTCTATGAACCGCCTATAATGCCCTGCTAAACCCAAGAAACTCCTAATCTCGGTCACTGACTTTGGCGCTTCCCATTGGAACACCATCTCAACCTTAGTCGGGTCCACAGCTATCCCACCTTTTGAGATCATGTGACCAAAGAAACTAACCTCTTCTAACCAAAACTCGCACTTAGACATCTTGGCATACAACTGCTTCTCCTTAAGGGTCTGCAAGACAACCCTCAAGTGCTCCTCATGTTCTTCCTTAGTCTTAGAGTACACTAAGATGTCATATATAAAGACCACCACAAACTTATTCAAGTAAGGGTGAAAGGTCTTGTTCATGTAGTCCAAGTACTCATAGTGACCATATCGCGTTCTAAACGTTGTCTTCGGGATGTCTTCAGACTTAACCCGAATCTGATGGTACCCTGACCTCAAATCTATCTTCGAAAAGACACCGGCTCTGATAAACTGATCCATAAGATCATCAATCCTAGGGAGGGGATACCGATTCTTAATGGTCACCTTGTTGAGCTGTCGATAGTCGACACACAACCTCATACTGCCATCATTCTTCTTCACTAGCAATACTGGCGCTCCCCATAGGGATACGCTAGGCCTAATAAACCGCTTTTGGATAAGATCCTCTAATTGTTCCTTCAACTTGGCTAGCTCTAGAGGAGACATCCTATAGGGTTCTATGGAAATAGGCCCGGTACCAGGTACTAAATCTATGGTGAACTCCACATATCTTTCTGGGGGTAGTTGGTAAACGTCCCCCGGTAACACTTCGGGAAACTCCCGCACAACAGGAATACTTCTGACATCAGGAGGGCTCTCAACTTCCAGGGAAGACAACATCATGAACACTTGGGCTTCGTCTTTCATCGAAGCTTTTACTTGGTTAGCAGAGAGAAAGGTCGGATTCTTATACTCCTCAGGAGTTCCAAAAATCAAGGTTTTATCAAAACAATTTAAAAGGACATGGTTGGAAGATATCCATGCCAAGAATAATATCAAGTTGTTTTAAAGGTAAGCATACAAAGTCGACAACAAAGGTCTTATCATCAATAGTAATATGACAGTTCTTACATGCATGTGAAGAGAGAACGGGCTTGTTTGTAGGTGTGGCAACAATCAAATAATAACTCAGAATGGTAACAGGTAAATTAAGACTCTAGACCCTATCAAGTGATATAAACGAGTGCGTAGCACCCGAGTCATACAATACAGTTAAAAGGGTTCCATTAATTAAGCACGTACCTTGGATCAAGTCATCATACTCGGAGGCTTCGGCTCCCCTAAGAGTGAAGACTCTCCTAGTGGTCTTCAGTCGATTGACTTGAGACTGCTGACTCTTGCTAGCACTTGGAGGTTCTGGCTTTGATCCTCCAGAATCCCGACTGATGTGGCCAGACTTGCCACACTTCAAGCAGATGATATCTAGTTCCTTACACTGGATAGTGAAATGATCTGATGCACTGCACTTACCACACTTCTTGGGTCTAGAGGCATTATAATTACAGCCTCCGGACCTATCATACGAAAACTGTTGCTTCCTGCCACTCTCTTTGAAGTCCCATCGGTTGGAGCATAGTGCTGCTTGCCCTTATCCTTATCCTTCTGCTCAATCTTCTTGCTACCATGGCTATCAGAATTCCTGTAGCTAGCGACTCTGGACTTGTAGGCATCCTCAAAGATCCTACACTTGTTCACCAAGGTAGGGAAAACTCTGATCTCCTGCTAGCTGATTGACTGCTTGATCTCCGGACGAAGGCCATCCTCAAACTTTATACACTTTGATCGATCATCCACCATGACCTGATAAGGTGTATAATACCTAGCTAGCTCCTCGAATCGTGCCTTATACTCTCCCACTAACATATTTCCTTGCTTCAGTGCTAGGAACTCCATCTCTTTCTTGTCATGCGCATCCGCAGGAAAATACTTCTCCATGAACCTATCTCTAAACACAACCCAGGTGACTGCTGTACCCTCAGCCACCATCCTCTGACAACAGTTATCCCACCAGTGCACGACCCCCTCAGTAAGCATAAATGTGAGGAAGATAACCCGCTACTAATCGGCAGATTGTTCCGTTGGAACTTGTCAAGACCCTGAAACTCAGCTGGTCCTCCGTGGTTGTTGTTCTGAACCTGGCCGATCGTATTGGCAAGGAATGCCAATGCGTCAGTGATTGCTTGATCGTTTCTGCCTCCTCTTCTTATCACAAGTCCCTATAACGCGAAGACAACTTGTTAAACACAGGGAACTTATAAAGCAGGAAAAGCTACGGCTTGCTAATTTAAAACATCATTGTCTATAACAAGTATAGACAATTCAAACAAGACACACAGAAGACTCGTGAGAAACTCATACCACGTCCGGACAGGGCCGAACAGCTCTAATACCACTAAATGTGACACCCTTCCACCCCGCACGTTAATATAAAACATTTACTTAAAATAGGAATTATAAAAACATGCATTTATTTGAATAAAATAAAAACTTGGATAAAAAGGTTTCACATCTCAACATAAGCAACATGGAAATAACATAGTTTTAAAAAGATAAACATAAACAAGACAGATAAAGAAAACCCTAACCCGATGTCACATACAGAGCTGGTATAACCGAAATCCGGATACATCACAGAAACAAACTGAAACTGAAACAACTATAACTACTGAAAACAACTAAACAAACTAAGCATCCTAACTAGAGTCGCAGCTCCTTAGAGTCACTCCTCCACTGGCTGCTCATCGTCCTCTGCATAAAAGATACATGCAACAACAGGAAAATAGGGAGTAAGAAATCATGTAAACACAACGGAATGGGAATAGGGAATAAGATGAACATACATCATATCAGGCATAACAACAAAGATCATACATCATCATTTACATATTACAAGTCAATAGTTAAAAAACATTATGCGGTGCAACACCTACTCCACTACTCCGTTATGCATGTGGATCCAACTATCTCAGGAACTCAACTTCGGAGTTACATATCCATATCGGCCAAAAAGCACCAACACCGACAATTCCCCAAACCATGGAGGAACCCCTTGGATATTCGACGTATCATAACTGGATACGCCACCGCGGAGGCGCACGGTTCACCAAACCTTGGGTGAACCACCCGAGACTTGGGCTAGATCATCATAACTAGGACCACCTCCCCTATGTTGAACATCCCCCACTAATCAACTCCAACGTATGAATGCGTGAGCACAACAACACACAAGGCATCCACCTCCTTCGCTTGGGCGAAAAAGCACCCAAGACATACCACCATCATCAGTATCAACACCTTAGACTCAACCATGGGGTCAAGGCCCCCTTGGTCAAAAAGCACCAAGGTCCAACATAACAACACCTCAACCATAAAGCATCGAGGTCACTTTGACCAAAAAGCACCAAAGCGTAACAATGTGTTGTAACCCATCGGATACCGAGTTCACCAGCTTATTGCTCTTGGTCTTCTTAATTAGTCTTTAAATTAGATTATCTAACTTGTTATCATTCGATTAGTGTATTATTACTTCATTTGGGAATAATCGGAGTGAAACACCCCTTTAATTCATTAGTTTCAGTTTCTAACCATAAAGGGGAGCACGGGTGTGGTCACCCTAGCATGGTCGTGCTGCCACTTAAGTGGAGCACGATCGTGCTCACTGTCCTGCACGGTGTAACACCCCGATTTTCGCTGTTTCGTAATATCGATGATAAATATATAAATATATATTTTTATCTGAGACTTAGAAAATGATTTTGGATAAACCAAGGTCATTTCCTTGTTATACTTATTTTTATAAGGTTACAGGGAAGTTTTTAGTTGAAAACTCAGACGGAAGCCGGTCTGCTGTTTTCTGTGTTTTCACTGACAGTAAAAGTTTACTGCTCGGAAGACCTAATTTTGAATCGTTAACGAGATGAAAAATATTTTTATTGTATTTACTACGATACTGAAAGTTTTGGAAATTTTGGTAAAAAATTAAAATATTATGCTTGTTGCGGGTCTATACGACGAGATGTCTCTAGGCAAAGCCTGAGTCAGATGGATCGGGAAGTTGGCAAAGTAGAAGAGACATTGGATTGACCAACTTGACAAGCATTCATGACTAGTTTATCCTAGCATAAATGGCAATAAATGGCACATTCATGGCAACATTGAATTTTGTTATGAAATGACCAAAATACCCTTGTCTTTTTATGACAATTCCTACAAAATGCCATTTGACAAATTGACCCAAAACTCTTGCCAAATCCTCACGGCTCCAACCTTGTCTTCTTCTCCAAGTATTTGAATTCTTCTCCATTAAGCATTTGAATTCTTCTTCATTAAGTTTTGACTTCTTCTTTAAGAAGTTTTGAATCCTTCTTAATCAAGTTTTGACTTCTTCTTCTCCAAGTTTTGACTCCTTCTTCATTAAGCATTTGTTTCTTCTTCAATAAGCTGGTTGCTTCTTCATTTAAATAGGATGTCTTCTTCCTTAAGTCATTTTTTTTCCAAATTCATGATTCTTGCTCCAAAGAGTTCATAACTCGTCCGATTTTGCTGAGCCATTCTGATCAGTTTCTATTTTGAATCTCGAAAAACTTTCAACATGAAAGTTGTTCATCTTTCTCTCTTCTTTCCAACGACATAAAGATCATCCAAAACGGATAAGTATGTTGAGAGATATACCCAGAATACCGAAACTGTTCTGAAACCCTAACTAGGTTCATCTTCTCCCTTAAGTTCTCAAGAACACCATGAGAAATTCTTGAAGAACATCATCTAAATCATCATTTTCTTTGATCATCAAGAGGTAGTCTCTCTTAATCTTGCTATTCTAAGCTTTTCTCTTCATAAGATTCTTGAGTTTATGCCTTTGATCAACATGTTCTTCATTTGTTTGAAGTTCTTGAAACTAGATTGAAAAATTCATAACTAATTCTAGAAAAATCCTTTTGACATGAAACCAATTGCTATGATCTTATATTTATCTCTACTTTCATCATCTAGAAGCACAAGATCATGAGAAATTTATTTCCCTAATTTCTGGACTGGGCCGAACCTAGGTCAAAATTGTGTTCTTAGGTTTTGTTTCAATTTCATGTCTTGATTCATGATTATATCTTGATAGTTCTTGTATTCAAGTATAAAGAAGATCAAAAATCTAACTTGAGCCTATTTGATTCTTCAAAAACCGAAACCCTAGGTATGAGCACTTGTTGGTTTTATGATTCAAAAGTTGTTTGTAACACTTGAATCTAACTCTAGGTTTTGTATGTTGATTAAATCCAAGAGTTTAGAAATTTTAGAGATTTCTAACTCCAAACTCAGCCTTGGCCGAAACCCTAATTCTTGGAACTAGATGAATTTTAGTTCATGTTCTTGGTTCATAATCATGGTTAAAGTGATTAATCATGCTTAAGTAACTTATGGATCATTAATCCCTAAATTAATCAAATTTTAAGTTTCCTAACCTAGAAAATTGGGTAAAGCCGAACCCTAACCCCATTGATTTAAGTGTGTTGTTGTTTGATTTGATTTATTTTGGTTGCAATTCGCTTGAAGGAAACTATGGAGTTAGCTGATTTACACTGACGAAGAGGAATCGAATCGAGTTCGGGAGATTATTTAGTTCGAGTCTTCAAGAGGTAAGGGGAGCTTGCCTGATGGATTTTTCTCAATAACCATTTGCTTGTGACCATTTGCTTGTTGTGTATTCTGTATAATTGATGTGGTTGTGGTTATTTGATTATGTGGTTTATGTTATGTTGTATATCTGAGTATCAGTGTTTGATCTGTTTTGAATTAGTTATTTGAATATGATATTGCTATGGTACGTTATCTGTCTAGTGGTTTGTTGTTGAATGTTGCTTGTGAGTGTTGTTTGAGAAGCCTGACTGTGGTCAGTGCACAACCGACTAATCAGATAAAAGCTTTAATAAGCTGTGTAAATTATATTCAATGTTTTATGGGAAACGTTGGAATATAATAGTGGTGAAAAGTATTATTTTGGAAAAATAAGGAGTTTTGATGATGATAATTTATTAGTGTAAAAGTAACTTGAGTCACAATGAGAGCGAAATTGTGAAAATGTTTAAGTACTGCTAATTTTTATGTAAGAAAGTTTGTAATACTATACAAAGTTATTTTATGAAATTAATTGTTGAAAAGAAGTTAAGATGATTTTAGAAAGTGTTTTCAGTGGAAAAGTTAAGTATTGGCTTGAGAAGCTTTAAAAGTGATAATTGATGAATGATTTGGAAAAGAGTGATGACAGATTTGGAAAATCGTAGAAGGCAAGTATTTTGAAACGACAGTACATATTTTAAGGAAGTTAAAACCTCAAGTGACTCAGATTTGTGAAAACCAAGTTTTATTATTTAAGGATTTTATTGATGAATTTCCAATTTTGGAAAAAGAATTTATGAAAGCAAAACTGATTTAGTGTTAATAGTGGTGTGGAACTTAGTAACCGAGACATCGGGGTACTAAGGTTCTGTGTTGTGATGGACTCAGTCATTTCGACTTTGAGGGCCTATATTGTATACATGAGGTATACTGTGATGAATTGTATACATGAGGTATACTGTGTTGAAACATTGAAGATGTTTCTAGTGCCACGAACCTACGATTGGTGCACCGGTCGAGAGGTGTCGTGATTGAGCACTCGGACTGTGAGGTCCTATGTTTTGATAAAGGTTTTATGGACAGAGAGGTCCTATGTTTTGATAAAAGTTTTACGGACAGTAAGGTCCTGTGTTGTGATGAAAGTTTTAAAAAGTGTTTTAAAACTATGTGAGTCGTAAGCCATTTTGAGCTTCGGCAAAAGAAAGAGTGAGCACAAAGAAAAGAACAAAACAAAAGTGTTTTGCATGCATTTGGCAGACGTGCCTGCGATTTGTGGTTTTAATGCATTAATTACCAGCGGCGAAAGGTAATTCCAATGTGCATTATCTCATGTGCCTAGGGAGGACATGGAGATGTAGACCCCATCTTACTTGCTAATGGTGTGGCCACTGATTGTGGACATTAGCAAGGTGTTTGGCCTTGTGTGCCTGGCTATGTATGCCTTTGTTGTTTTAAGATGGGAAGAGGTTGCGCACCTGTTGGCAGTTGGCCAAGTTAGCCAGTGTGGCTTTGGAGTCTGATCAACTCATATGATGTTGGGATATCTCATGAGATTAGGACGAAAATTAGATGATGAATAGAAGTGTCATGCATAATTTTATGGATGATGTTTGGGGTGTTAAACCCACTGATAAACTATTAGCTTATAAATGTTCGTGCGGTAAATGTATATGTGTTATGTGGTGTAGAGCATTTAGTTATTGGGTTAAAACCATATATTGGCATCTCACCTTTACACACACATTTCAGGATTCTTCTAGTTCAATATTGTACCCTGGGTACTTTAACACAGATGGTGCAGAGGAGTCTGTCTAAGTCATCCCGAGACTTAGATATAGTTGCTTGATGAGGTATTACTTGCGGAATAACTTTTAGAACGACCAGCTTAGGGTTGAGACTTAGATTATTTTGATAGTATGTATGAGTTTGGCTCAGAGAGCCTTTATTTTAAAATGGAACGTTTGAGGCTCGGAGAGCCTATCTTTTGAATGAAAATCTAAGCTATTTCTTTTGGTTTTGTAAAGCTTATGGCTATAACTATTATTTTCATGTATTGATGCCTGGTTGAATTTAGTATAGCTAGAATTTTGAAGTGAAAATGTAATCATTTTAACAGGAGTTATTTTATTTGGGATGTCTGAATTACAGAGGAGACTCTGTCAAAATTTTTGTAAAACTACTATCTTGTATTTAAGTATATTCTTTAAATGAAATAGGCTTGCCAAGCTATGATATTAAGTTTGTGTGTAGATTATGACTTAGGTGTGGAGTCATGACAAAAATTTTATACCCAATTTTAAACACTTATGTACTTATATAAGTTATTTTCCGAAAGCACCAGCAAATTATCTTTTAATTTTATTTTAGCACGTGTTTAGAAGGTAATGCCCAAGGGAGGGTGTTACACACGGTCATGCTCAATGTTCAGCCTGCCTTCCAGAATTTAACTGGGAGCATGGGCGTGCTCCTGGACAGGGTCATACTGTTTTGGGAAAAATTCAACGTGTTCTTGGAGTTTAGGCTCCTTAATTATCTCAAATCTGATTCTAGGGTCTTAACTAAAACATTCGGCATGAAACCTCACCCCTCACTAACGCAGTCCATGTCTTATGAAGCATTTGGGAATAAATCCCTTAATTCCTATGTTAACTAAGTCCTAAATTAAACCAATTAGAGTCTTATTAACATATTCAACGTGTTAACAATATCAGTCAACCAACATTCAACATAATCCATATCATAACAACAACATCCATAACATAGGCATTCATACCAAACTCATGGCACAGGACAATTCAATAGGCATACCATATCATGAACAACTCAACAATTATAACAAATAGGAATACCAATTAATCCAATTAAACATATAAACAATTCAATCATACAACCAGGCAGATCATGGCATCAATAACATTATAACAACAATAAATGGGGCTATGGGAACCCCTCATCTTACGCTACTCCCAAGCCTAGTGTATACATTATTCTTCTCCCATACCTGGGTTGAAGATTCCACAACGAGATGCTAAACGATGAACCGATCACGTTCCCTTAAGCGGCTCAGTTAACCCTCCAAGCCTTGGTCAAACAAGAACATCAACCAATTAGTTCCCAATTTCAAATAATGGAAAAGGAAACTCAAAGGGAAGGAACCGTTATCTATAGCGATCAACATTGACGAACTAGACGCTCCCACAAGTCTCCAAAACTCCAACAAAGCAAGGGGTTTAGAGAAGATAGGGAAGAAGAGGGTTGCTACCACACTAAGGTGGCTGCTGTCATCACAATAGGGTTTATGACGTAAACCCTCGATCACTGTTCTGTTTATAAAGGCACAGACTCGAGCACGGTCGTGCACTTCCTTGAGCACGGACGTGCTTGACTTAGTGCCTACAAGGCACGTCCAGTCATTGAGCACGGGCGTGCTCACTATTGAGTACGATCGTTCTCAACTTAAAAGTTGAAACACGCTTCAGCCTTCCAGCACGGGCTTACTGGCTATTGAGCACGAGCGTGCTCATACACCAGAAAGGGAGTTCTTGTATTGTTTTGGAAAGGAGTCGTTTGGTATTGTCAATTAAAGGTAACTTTTATCTTTGAACCCATCAAGCTCTTGGAGTTCTTGCATTGTTTTGGAAAGGAGTCGCTTGGTATTGTCAATTAAAGGTAACGTTTATCCCTCTCTTTAATCTCCTCTTATTTGGAGATTAATTGGTTGTCTTTTTGTGTTGGCCAAGGCTTGGGAAGTTCATTGAGCCGTTTGAGGGAAACTGTGTAGAGTTGCTTATGTTGGTGTTAAGGGAAATCTTCATACCAGGTATGGAGAGAAGGGAAAGTATGAACATGTAGGCATTGGGGGTAGCGTAAGATGAAGGGTTAACCCATGACCCTATTGCTTGCTATTTGCTATATGGTTATATATGTTTAATTGTAATTGCCATGTTTATTTTTAAAGTTTGATGGTGATGATGTTTATGCCATGAACCAATGTTGATGATGATGATGTTCGTATCATGAATGAATGTTTGATTGATGATACTGTTATGCCCTTGATGATGGTATGGTCATGCTATGAATGAATGTTTGGTTGTTGTTGTGGTTAATACCAATGCTAATGTTAATGAAACATTAAAAGATGTTAATAATGATGAATGTAATTAAGGGATGTTTTCCTAATGGTCATAAGACTTGAATCATAGTAATGAGAGGCTAATACCAATGCTAATGTTAATGAAACATTAAAAGATGTTAATAATGATGAATGGAATTAAGGGATGTTTTCCTAATGGTCATAAGACTTGAATCATAGTAATGAGAGGCGTGGTTGATGCTTATTGGTATAGTTAAGAAGACCCAATGACCGATTCGTGAGCATTTTAGGGATATTAATAATGAAACAGGTATTAAAGGATTAATTCCCAATTGTTTATTGTTTATAAGACATGAAGATTAACGAGAATAACAAGTTAATGATTGATGGTGTAGTTAAAGACCAATAGGATTGATTTATGAATGCCCTAAGTGTTGGTGTAAGCCCTAGAGGCCAGTGTGTTTCTTAGACTTACATTTGTATCTTGCCATTATATATATATATATATATATATATATATATATATATATATATATATATATATATATATATATATATATATATATATATATATATATGAAGGGCATTCCAGTTTATTGTGTTACTTGTTTAAACATAATAAAGTCCTTAGAATAGAAATTTCAGTTTAATAGAATATCAAGTACATGACTTGATCGTGAGACACTATTGAACAATGAAATACTATTCTTAAATATCCGTAGTCAAGTATTTTATTAATAAGGACAATAATAATACATTGAGACTATTATGTGTGCAGACTGATGACCATATCTCACGGGTCATGGATATGAGATATCGAGTCGCCACATAGGTACACATTTGATTAATGATGTACTGGATTGACCCACCATGAGAACACTACATGGAGCGTTATGTGAGTGTCATAAGTAGTTCTCATAGTGACAATGGTGTATGCAATCCTTCGACCTGAAATCGCTACGATCCCTACATGAGGAGTCGTGTGCTTTAATATCGTCAAACGTCATCTGTAATAGGATGATTATAAAGACGGTCATTGGGCATACCACGAGCCATGCAGAGGGATGTGAGTGACCTAGATGGAATTTGTCCCTCCTACATAACAGGAGTAATATCTGTGGGGCCCTGATAGAGTGAGACCTAGAAATGCATGGTCAGTCTTTGAAATGAGTCAATATGAGATATTGACCTCATTTGTTGTTAAGTCTACTCGGGTATCAGGGAACATGATATTGAACCATACAAGGGTGACACATTCTATGTCTTGTGTTCAATATAGATATATGGACAAAGGGATAATAATGCACATGAATATTTGTCACATAAAGGTTTCGTCAAATCACTGACTTTCTCACTACTTAGGTGGCAGTGATGTATTGCTAGATACCGCTCACTGTTTGTAATATTAAATGGGATTTAATATTACTACTAACGTTTTGGGAACCTATAGGGTCACACACATAAGAGCGGATCAAAAGAAGCATTAAAAGGAGAGTCGGACTCTTCTATTGGGCCTAGCGCATAGTACACGGGGCTTGGGTCAAACGCTGCTCACTAACTCACTTAAGGAGGTGCTACTATAAATAAACCAATTAAGCTATTGTGCCTACACGGTTTTAACCCTAGCCGCACATAGAGAGTGACAGTGAGCAGCAGGTCTCGGTTTTTGAAGCTAGCACTATGAGGCAGAGACGCTTCGTGTTCGTGACGTTGGACGTTCACGAGATCTGCTTGTGTGGATACCTTAGAGACACCGTTCGTACGGTGTTTGTGATAGACGATTTCAATCAATTCTCATCGCTTCAAGAGGTAAATCTTCTAACCATGAATCATGACCATTCGCAAGGATCCTTCGATGGGAATTTTTTTCTGCTGCGTTATTTATTTTTATACGCAAATTCCCAACACTAAGAAGCTTCGTAAGGGTTCTCAACCCTTTCTGCCTAGATCAGTACAACCAATGTCCAGCGAGCACGGCCTGTAGATGATGATGAGATTCAAGTCTCAAGTATGCTTTCGTGAAGAATATCTCCACCCATGTTCAAGAATGAAGATATGAAATGTGTTTTGATGATGATTATGTTGATTGAAGTTGATGTAATCGTTTTGATATTTTATGTTTGCTTTTCTAAAGTTTTGATGTAAGTCATAAGTAACTAAGTTTGATTAGATGGCTTAATAAAATTGAGAAGATAATAATGCTAACCCTCAAAATAGAAATCAATTAGAACTATTATCAAATGACAAATGTTGGAAAATGTTTTTCAGGTATAAGTAATCACATACATAGTTGTATATTGGTCTACTTTAAGGAAAACTCGACATTCCTTCTAGAGTATTCAAATACCAACTCATGTATGCCATTACACATGCATTTTGGCAACTTTTGAAGGGAGTATTCGAATAGGCCTGTTAGTATTCGAATACTACCCATTTTGTTATGTTTGTTGGGTTCTGTCACAGGGAGTAATCGAATACCCTATATGAGTATTCAAATACTCACCCTAAAATTCAACAAAACTTCAGTTTTTCAGCTCCAATTGAAGTCTATATAAAGGGTACGTGTTTAAGAGTTTTAAAAACGAAATCATATGCAAAAATATACTGTTATAATGCCAAAATAGAAAGCCATCTATTCATCCTTTGTTACAAGTGATCTTAGAAGCTACAAGCTTTGATGCACAAGTGTTTGTAGTAGGATTTTCTCTTGTACTCAATTTGTTTTGAGTTTTGTATTAAGAGTGTGGATCCCAAGGTTCTCAAGAGTGTGGTATCTCTTGAGGGGTGTAAATCTTTGTTGGTGAGGTATCCATCAAAGTGGCCATTAGAGAAAAATCTTTGTTGGTGAGGTATCCTTCAAAGTAATGGTGAGGCATCCCTTTTTGGCAAGAGTGTGGTATCTCTTGTGGATTGTATACGAGAGTGTGGTATCTCTTGTGGTGATTGTTGGTGAGGTATCCAACAAGGTGTAAGGGTGAGGCATCCTTTAGTGAGTTGTTGGTGAGGTATCCAACAAGATTCAAGAGTGAGGTATCTCTTGAAAGTGTGGTACTTGTGGGAGAGGCATCCTACAAGGGAGAGTGACTTTTGTAAGTGTTACCAAGTGGCTTCAATCTCAAGACGGGGGGTGAATTGAGATCTTAAAATTTTTGTCCCCCTTTTTTGTGACCTATACTAACTTTTGAGAAATTGTAAAAAGATAAGGGAAGAGAAAATCACACAATCGATTTATCCTGGTTCAATCACTCCCTTGAGTGACCTACATCCAGTCCCCACAATACATTTGTGAGTATTTTCCACTAAAGCAAATCCAAGCTTTACAAACTTGAGCATTCTTCACTTGGGATCCCCCACCCTTGTGCCAGAGCCTCTAAATCAAACCAAGGGATACCACACCCTTGTTACAATCACAAACTAGAGAGATTCATCACTCTCTTTAACCAAAAAAATAAACCAAAAGTGATTACAAAGATGAATACCTCAAAAGGTTGAATCAGCATAAGTTGAAGCATTATGACTCTTGTGTAGGATTGGCTCAAATCTTGATTTCAAGAGTGAAATATTGATTAATGAGGTTAGAGTTGTTGTTCAAGTGTTCTTAGAGTGAAAACCTAGGGTTTTCGGAGCTACTATAGTGTATTTATAGTGAGAGGTGAAAATATGACCGTTTTGAACAGCTGTCACGCGTTTTCTGCACTTTCTGCGACGTATAATCGATTATGAAGCTTCATGTAATTGATTATGGCATCCGATAATCGATTATGGCCAACAGATAATCGATTATGAGGCTTTTGATTTCAGTTCTGAGTTTTCCAGAAGCTCAATAATCGATTATGAACATAACATAATCGATTATATCAATTCTTTTAATAGAAAAATGATGTTTTCCCAACTCTAAAACATTTTTATCAATTATGAAAACCATTTTTCAACCTTTAGTTCATTTCATAAATTATTGAAATCATTTTTCCAAGTCTTTGAAAAACCTTAAGCCCATTTTCAATTTTAAAACCAATTTTAGTTATTTCAATTTTAATAGTTACACTTGAATCTTACATATAATCCTAAGATCAAACTTAAACTATATATACCCTTGAAGATCTTCTCTTGGTCTTGAATGATCTTTCTTTGATCTTGTACTTTCCTTTTCTCAATCAATTGTTTTGCTTTTGTTGCTCATCATCAAAATTAATTTCCTGAAAGTACATAGTATCCACATTCTCCCCCCTTTTTGATGATGACAAAACAATATTGAAATTTTTGAAAAACTTAGGTGGGAGGTTAGTCACAAATGTCATATGAAATATAATCAGAGTGGTAAGCTCATATGAGAAGCATGAAGTGTAAAAACTCCCCCTTACTAAGTGCATATATCAATGGGGTTTTAAGATAAAAATTAACATTTAGAGCTCCCCCTTACTTAGTGCCATATAATAAGGATATTGAAATTAGGTTCAACGACACAAGAGATGCAATTTAGGTTTACCTTGCATGCAAAGAATTTTCAAGTTCAAGTGCATCGAGAAAATGACATATATTCATTCAACCATATATTCATCCCTATCTTCATGTAAATACAATCAAACATGTTTTTGCCTATTTCAAGCAAACAATTCTTCCAATTGTCATTCAATTCTATTTTCATCAAATCTATTTTCTAAGCATATGGATATTCATCCAAATGTATCTATTTCATACAAAAATAATCCAATGCATATAGCAATATTCCAATGCATTTCTCTCCCCCTTTTTGTCATTATAAAAAAAAATGGTTCAAACATGGTATTCTCCATTCAAAATTTGCAGTCATAAAAAATTATCCATACCATTAGCATCCACATTGGCATACATCCAAACTATAATAAGTCCAACCACATGAGGAGTGCATAACCCAATCACACATGTCAATGATATAATAAAGCATCCAAGTCCTTAGACATCCACACAGTCACAAGTCCTAGATAATGAAATTAGTTGGCCTTAAACAAAAGTCTTAAACCATAGCAAAAAAGTACAACCAAGTCCATGCACTAACAACAAAGACAACATAAGATGAAAAATACAAACAAGAGAATCAAGCTATCCATAGAAGAAGTCATCCTGAGGTGGTGCAGACATATCATCCGGAGCAACGAAGGCATCATGAGAGGAACTGCCACGTTGACGCTCAAGGCGATCAAAGCGCTCCCGCAACTCTAGGTGCATCTCCCGCATCTCAGTGAGTATCCGCTCCAAGGGATCAACACTTGAGGAGGCTGCACCTTGTGTCCCTTTAGCATCTCTGTTTGCAGCTTGTTGCCTCCGGGCATCTCTATCTTTAGCTGCCTTAAGCCTTTGCTCCAATTCTTCAAACGACGTATTTGAAGACTATTCTTCATTTGAGACTGAGCCAAGGTTGGGATAAACCCAATCACCATCTATCTGCTTCATGTTCATGTGATTTATAGACCCGGCAGTGAACAAGGTGTGTGATTTTTCTTTTTGGACTTTGATTTCACCCTGCAATGGAACATGGAAGTGTTCCAAAATGCGAGTGATATGTAGATCATATGGCAGATCTACCCCTTTCCTGAGTTTGGCTTCATTCACGTGATATGCAACAAGGTTTGCCCAATTAACCCGCCTTTGGGTTTTAATGATCCACATCAACAGGATTTGGTTGTGATTAACTTGTGCATAATTTCCATATTTAGGAATGAGTATATGCACGATACTATAGTGGATCAGCTGATTCTGAACAGTGAGGGATTTAGCGAGAACGGGTTTGGTGAAACCAACCTCTAAGTGTTTGAAGCAGTCAAGGGCCTTGTCAGAATCAAAATCAGTCCAGTGGGTAGGGGGTTTAAAATCAAGACACGTATCCCCATCAGTGGGCAGATTTACAATATTCCCAGACTCTTCTAGGGTCATTTCAATCTTATCCCCCTTAACTTCAGATATCAACAAACCAACAGCTTCTATAAACCTAAGATTGGTATAAAATGCTTTGATTGGTTCCTCATAATATGGTCCCTTGAATTTCACAAACTAAACAAGGTCCAAATTGATGATTTTTTCAAAAAAAAAAAGGAATCCAGTTTTCTCGAGAAACCAATCATAATCTAAAACCATGGGCTTGTCTATATCCCTAGTAGCAAAATTTGCTCTGAAGTTTTGGTACTGAATATTTGAGGTAAAGTATTTACCTACTAGAGAAACCGCCCGAGGTGCCGGAGTTTGAGCCGAAGTTTGAGCTTGAGTTTGAGCGTGCTCTTGTGATGGCTTAGAGGATTGACTTTGCTCTGTGGAGGGCTTCTTCCTTTTGTTTGGTGGTTTGGAAAACCCATAAGATTTCTGATTTGGCCTGATGGGATATGTGGGTGGTTGATAACTATGACCAAGCATGAATGTTTGGAGGAGGAGGAGGAGAGTGACGAGGCGCAGTTTTGATGAGATATGAGTGGTGGGACGCGGTTTTGTGGAGGAAATGGGTGAAAATGAAGTTTTGATGTAGTGGGTATTGATGGAGGTTGATAAAAATGGAGGTTTGAAGGTGAAAATGGTGGCTTAGGAGCGGTTAGAGTGGAGGAGAAGGAGTTTAGATATGTGGGTAAGATGAAATGAAGGGAAAATGGAGGTTTTAGGGAATGGGTATTGGTAGAAGTGAAGAGAAATAGAGGTTTTTGTGTTTGAAAGAGGTGGAGGCGCGATTTGGAGGAGAGGAGGAAGGAGAAGACGACGCTAGAATGTGGAAGAAATGGGATGGATCTAACCATTTGAAACCCTAAACTCCCCTTCTATATTTTCGTGTTATAATCGATTATGAAGGAGGGGATAATCGGTTATGTCCCTACAGTTTTGAATTTCCTGCTGGCCAGAAGCATCATAATCGATTATGGGCAGAGTGATAATCGATTATATGCCTTCAGTTTTCCTGGGACTGAGTTGCTGAACGTCTGTAATCGATTATCAGGTTTCAGTTTTGCAGATTCAGCTGTCCAAAAGCTACATAATCGATTATTTCATGATATATAATCGATTGTTGTCATAAAATTTCCACAAACCCAATTTTCCACCTAATTTTCATGCTGCAATTCTTAGTAACTCAGTTTTATCTCTTCAAATTTATTTTCAAACAAAATTTTTGCAGTACTTTATCATGACAACCAAACCAAACAACAATCACAAAACACATCCCAAATCAATTTCAAACAATCAAACAAATTTGATTCACTCATTCAATACAAGATTGATCAATTATACCAAGTTCCCTTCTAATATAGAAAAAGCTTTCTTTTTGCATGGGCTTAGTGAAAATATCCGCTAGTTGCTTAGATGACTCAACAAACTCAAGCACACAATCACCTTTTAAGACATGATCTCTAATAAAATGGTGCCTAATTTCTATGTGCTTAGTCCTAGAGTGTTGAATTGGGTTCTTAGTGAGATTGATTGCACTAGTATTGTCACATTTAATGGGAATGTGATCAAGAACTACTCCATAATCTAGAAGTTGTTGCTTCATCCATAGGATTTGAGCACAACAACTCCCTACTACAACATCTTCCGCTTCAGCAGTTGACAATGCCACACTAACTTGTTTCTTGCTATGCCAAGATACTAATGCATTTCCTAACAAGTGGCATGTCCCACTAGTGCTTTTCCTATCCAATTTGCATCCGGCAAAATCGGGGTCGGAATAACTAACCATACTACAAGTGGCTCCCTTGGGATACCACAAGCCCACATTTTGTGTTCCTATTAGGTATCTTATTATTCGTTTTACTGTAGATAAATGCGATTCTTTAGGATTAGCTTGATATCTAGCACACATACACACACTAAACATGATATCCGGTCTACTTGCAGTTAAATAAAGGAGTGAGCTAATCATACCTCTATATTTGCTTAATTCTATGGGTTTACCTCCTTCATCTTTGTCAAGATAACATGAAGTGCTCATTAGGGTGGCTGATCCGCTGTTGCACACGGGACAAAAACGAGTGATTAGAAAAAAAACTATAGTTAGGGCACGACAACTCAAGTATCGTATCTCAAGGACTATTGGATTGTTATTAACCTACGAATCAATTTTGGGGGGGTAGATTCAGTGAGAGAAGAATTGATTAAGAAAAAGTGCAATTAAGTGATTATCAATAAGCTGAAATGATTAATCTGCTGTTTCGGTTTCCCAACTATCATTGATTCACATAAATTCCATGCCCTAAGTGGATTCTAATCCCTTTTCGATTGTAGCAGCAATTAAACAAGCACAATCGACACTACGAGATATATGCTCCTATTTCCGAATTAAGCAAACGGATTGAAGCTCTCGTGAATTAAGTAAACACGACACGCACACGCGAATTAAGCAAACGCGATCAAGGTATAGGAACATAGAATCATTGAAATTAATCAATACTTATTCTATACAACTTGAATTAAGCAAACAAGGTATATAGCATAATATTGAAAGAGACAAGCAAATTGATCAGTAATTATGGAACCTCAAGTGTCGGCGGAAACCGATTACAGCAAACTAATCCCTGGTGATTAGTTCACCATCAAAAACATGATACAAACCCTTAGAATAGACTAATAACAATGAAAATTCTCTATGATTTGCGCCTGCCCTGGTGCCTTTTATAAATTAGGATTCGCGTCACGACCGTGATGGCCATCACGACCAGGCCGTGACGTATTCTACCAAGGGCGCGCATTCAAATTCTAGTCTATCACGGCCATGATGCCAATCGCGGCCAGGCCGTGATGCCAATCGCGGCCAGGCCGTGATGGTTTCTGACTTTGGGAGCTGATATGTCACGACCGTGACCTCCATTACGGTTAGGCCGTGATCAATTCTGTTCTTCAGGGTTCTCTCATCACGCCCGTGATGGGTATCACGGCTGGGCCGTGATGCTTTCTGACTTTCAGGGTCTTCTCATCACGCCCGTGATAGTCATCACGGCTGGGCCGTGATGCTCTCTGATCTTCATGGGTATCTCATCACGGTCGTGATTGGTGTCACGGTCTGGCCGTGATGGCTTCTTCTTTAAGAGTCCTTCCCTTTCTGCTCTTCTTATTAACCTGAAAACATGAAATAGCAGTAAATGCTTTATTTGACTCAAAATTAACTAAAATGTCCTAAAACTACTTAAGAGACTCAAAATGTTGCTTGAGGACAATTAAATCCAAATTCGGGCGAAAACGAGATTAAACTCGAGTAATTAGTGCAAAAGCCATGGTCTTACTAGTTATAAAACTAGACGAGCCATAGGCTTATCAAAATACCCCAAACTTAAACTTTGCTTGTCCCTAAGAAAACTAAAACTCAAAAAGACTCAAACTTGGCAAGCTTAAATGATTCAACCAATTTCGCACAATTTTCATGCAATTTTAAAAAAACAATTTTTCTTCAATGTTTCCCCCCTTTTCAACAATGTAATCCCCACATTCATTTACTTTAAACAATTGAGAATTCCATCATTCATGCAATCAGTAATCTGAGTTGAGGATCCGAGTTACACACAAAAAAGGGAGATCACCAATTTCAAACAACTGCCTTCCTCACAAGGGCATTTAATATTTCACTCATTCGCTCAATTTGTCTAGGCTATCAACTTTTCACTCAATTTCACATTTCAAGAGCACTTCCCATGAATTTGATTTTCATCTTAAACAAAGTTCCCACGAAAACATGCATGCAACATCAAAAGGTCTTTTAAAGGTTGTAATGGGGCCTGGCTAAAGGTAGGATATTCAAAGGTACTAGGCTTAAGTCCCTAAGAACTAAGAGAGCATGAGCATTTTGACACATTGAACTTCCACTCAAATTCCTTTTTCCATTTTTCTTTTTGCTTTGGGTGACTACAGTCTTCTTCTTCTAATACCCTTTTTTGACATTTTTGTACTTTTTTTTTTCTTTTTGCCTTTGGCTCCAACCTTTATTTTTCTTTTTCTCAACCCAAAATACATATCGTATCCTTGTAGCCACCCCAAACTTAGTTTCCTTTAACCTTTCTCTTGCTAAGCATCCATGCTCTCCTAATCCTAAGATTGGGTTGACATGGTTTTTCCAGATTTTTGGCTTATAACATAAGGTCATCAAGAAACAATAGGTTTATTAGGCTCAATGTTGCTAACTAGGGAACATGCATTAGGGATGGTTCTTTTTAGGTCAAGTAGTTATTTCAAAGAAAATTGCCTAAATCATTTGATGCAACCACATAAGCATGCAAACCATGAAGAGATTCAAGCAAATTCAGGAAAGTACAGCTTAAAAGTGATTCACACAATTAAAAACATGTTGGAGACTCAAATCCTCACCTATACATTTTTGCAAATTGTTTGACCGAGATTCAATCCCTAGTGTGTGCATCCCTTCACCCCAAACTTATCATAAATCATGCATTCACAACAAAATATCTCAAAGTTCAATTCTCAATTTTTCACATGGGGATCAATTTTCAGTTTTCAAAACCTAGGGGGAAATCATCAACAGTCAACACATATCATGCAATCCATCTATGCAAAATTTGATTAAAATCCAACAAGCTCACTGATAGTGTGATTTTACATCATATCTTCTGTACACTTTTGCATGCATTTTTCATATAGATTAAGCATTCTTTATTTGATTTTAGTTATATTTTCCCTTGGAACGGGTGAAGCGGTTTCTTGGTGTTATTTTGCAGGAACTTAAGGAAAACTGTGCAGATTTGGCCATAATGAAGCTTGGATGATTTTAGAGCTTGAAAAGAGAAGAAATTGAGCCAAGCAGAATTCTGAAGATTCGCCTCGCGAGAGGCAATTCGCCTCGCGACCCTGAAAGCTGACTGTGCCAGAAAATGCAACCATTTCTGTCACGCCACGCGAACCGTCTCTCGCCTCGCGAGCCTGAGGAACAGAAACCATCACGCCCAGGTCCTGATGCTCATCACGGGCGTATGTGAGAAGAACCTTTCGGTCTCGCCCCGCGAGCAACTCTCGCCTCGCGAGAGATCCAATCTCTGAAGGCAGATTTTTAATATTCGCCTCGCGAAATGACATTCGCCTCACGAGCGCGCGCAGAGTCTGATTGGTATAAGTTGATGTTTTAGGGTAGAATTGAGAGAGTTCTTGTAGGGGGGGCACTTGGAGGCTGCGGCTGGACTAGGGTTCCAACCCTAGAAGGGAGCTGAGTTAGGGGGTTGCTGTGACGACAGTGGGAAGCTTCAATGGAGTTCTCCCTTTCTTCCTTTCTCTACTGCTTTTCTGGTTTGGCTTTCTCTGTAATTATGAGTAGTTAAATCCTGTTTTTGGGATTAGATGTAACCAAACTGATTATTATGTATATGTCTTGACTGATTATTCTGTGTTCATGCCTTCGTATTAGTGATTAATTTTCCATGCTTAATGCTTGTTGTGGCTAGCACCCCCATGACTCGATTTGTGTTTTAGTATGCAATTGGGAAATTCGTATTAGAACCGGAATTGAATTTAATCACCTAGTAACCCTTGCGTCTAGGAATGGAGTTTGGTTTACTAGTAATCGCGTAATCCCTAATCCTAATGCAAATTCATTAATTTAGGCCACCTAAGGAATTAGGGTCTATTAGTGGATTTAGGCTCTTGCCATCCGAGGAATCGGGGTTTGAGTAATTTAGTGGATTGATTTTAATATCTGAAGCATGAATAGGAGGTATCTAGTCCTGGTAGTACATGAGACAGATGTTTGGTGAGGTTTAGTCCCAACATAGCCCTTTCGCACCCCAAGTGTTCGATAGAAATCCTCAAAGAACTTTTCCTTTTCTTTTGTTTGTTTTGATTTCTTTTCATAGTCTAGATAGTTGCTGGGTTTGTGAATTGGTACTTGACATCCAATCCCCGTGGATACAATAACCGGTCTCACCACCGTATTACTTGCACGACTGGGTATACTTGCCCAGATTCGTCCAACACTCACCGACACAAGACTCACACACAAACGACGCAAAGCAACACAAACAAGGAAAACAAAACAAAAACAAAACAACCGGTTCCCTCCCCCACACTTAAGACATACATTGTCCTTAATGAAAGAACGTAAATGTCAAATAAGAGCGAGAGAAAGGAGAAGATGCTCCCCGATCAAGTTGTAGTGTAGGTGGGCTCTCCCAAGGAGAGCTCTTCAACGGTTGCATCTTCAGGCACCGAGCTCTCATGGAATAGCTTCAAGCGCTGCCCATTAACCTTAAAAACCTTGTTGCTACCTGCACTTTTTATTTCTACTGCACCATGAGGGAAAACATCAGTAACAATAAATGGGTCAATCCACTTGGATCGAAGTTTCACAGCCATTACTTTTAGGTGGGAGTTAAACAATAAAACATGTTGGCCCACAGAGAATTCCTTCCTAGAAATCATCTTATCATGGAAGTGCTTAGTTTTCTCTTTATAAATTCGAGAGCTTTCATAGGCTTCCAACCTAAGCTCTTAAAGCTGCTGTAATTGGAGTTTCCTTTCAATGCCTGCTTTTTGCATTTCAAATTACAGCTTTTGATCGCCTAATAAGCACGGTGCTCAATCTCTACAGGAAGATGACATGCCTTACCGAACACAAGTCTATAGGGAGACATCCCTATTGGTGTCTTGAAAGTTGTTCTTTGAGCCCAAAATGTGTCTTCTAGACGGCGGCTCCAATCCTTCCTATTTGGTTGCACCAATTTTTCTAAGATCTGTTTGATTTCTCTGTTTGAGATCTCAGCTTTCCCATTAGTTTGGGGATGATATGCAGTGGAGACCCTGTGCACAACTCCATACTTTTGGAGTAAAGCTTCCATGGTGAGGTTGCAGAAATGAGTGCCTTGGTCACTTATGATAGCACGAGGTATTCCGAACCTGCAGAAAATATTGGACCTGACAAAATTTGCAACAACTCTAGAATCATTAGTCCTAGTGGGGATAGTGAGACGCCCCGACGTCCCATTAAAGAAAACCCCAAACTATTAAGACCTAATTTCGTTATTGTCGTTAAGAGAGTATATTAAAACAGCGAAAAATTTAAAACGTAACATACATACATAACATATACACCTCAAATCCTGATACAGTACAGTAGAGGGAATCCCATCAGTCGGATCCCAAAATGTACAAAACTGATAATCAAACAGAAAATCAAAACAACATCCTAAAGAGATGAGACGCACTGGACATAAACTCTGTACTCAACTATGAGGATCCACTGCTCGTCCCCCAACGTCTGGCGCATACGAGGTCCCATCAAGTTCCTCCATAGCTGGCACCCCCGTAGGATCTTCTCATCACGATCACAAAACGAAACATATGCAATATAGAGAAGATAGGGATAAGAAACCATATAACATCAAACGTGGAAAGGGTTTAGCAATATTTAATTAAATAACGACACACTAAACATCCGTCTCCCCCGTATAAATATATATAACATAATCATCCTCAATCCACATCTATAATCTTTCCTCTACCCTCCATCATGATGCAATGCAAATGCTGTATGAATAATCTTTTCAGGTATTGGTCATATCCAGATATCACAACAATATACTCGACACGTCCCAGAGTCCCCGACGCACACCCTCGTCCGCGGATGGAGAGTTCCCACGCAAAGCAATGGCACTATAGCCGCACACCCGGTGCACACCTCTGGACCACAATCCAGGATGCTCATGCAATGCATGAACTATAGCTGCGACTAAAATGAAATCATCTCTGGACGGTCTGCCGTTAGCCTATCCCCGGGAATTTTCCCTCCGAGGCATAGACCCCAATCGATCATGTTTCAGGTCCACTCGACCATGTTTCAGGTCCCTCATATCACAGACCATGTTTCAGGTGACCCTCTAGTGCCCTAACCGGTCATCCTAATCTCATAGATAACCTCAAACTAATCTCATCTCATTAATCTCAACCTCATCTCACGATAATTATCTCGGTTGGGCACTGCTATCACATATCGTATGCAATCCCCAAATACATCCTCGTATCTCAGCATAACTTATGATTTACTCAATCCTCTAAGCACAATCATTACACTCATCCTATCATCATAATCATCATCATATATCCTCATATTATAATATCATTTCCAGATGATAAATACCGAAATATAATGATAATAATAATAATCACAATAATAATAATAATAATGATGATGATGATGATGATGATGATGATGATGATGATAATAATAATAATACTCATAATAAATACTAATAATAATAATAATAAATAAATAAAAATACTTCCAAATAATTACCACACTCAAGATATTATATATCAAGTATCAAGTTCACATCAACCAGTAAAACAGGCAATCATCACGTAATAAAATAATCTATGTATGTAGCGTAATGACGATAAACGCACAATTTCTATATCATCATTGGTACCACTGAGTAGTTCCCAATGTGGTATAGACATTGTCCGTTACTCGCTTTCGTGTAGGGTTTGGGTCGCCCTACACCATTATCTAATTAAATGTAACCGCGTCGTTTCCGACGTTAAATAGTTTCTTTCCCCCACCTGGAATGTCTTAGGCTATCTCTGGGGCAACGAAACGGACACTCCCTATATTCCCTCAAATCTGCCACGCACAGTTCTACACCCTCCAGGACTCCAAAAATTCACGTGAACACATCATTGTGAAGCACACGTTACGTGTAGTCCAAATCTGGAGACGGAATTGGAAACCGATAATTGAATTGAAAGATAACCTTAATATATGCCGCCGACATTTTAGGCATAAAAAGGACATAGGCTTACCTTAGCCAAATCCAGAAAAGAAAGATAAGATAATGAAGTAGACGTCGTAAGGATTACAACGGTATAATCAGAATTTTAATAGGACGAACGGATTAATCGGAAATCTCTCTAGAATTTTCTCTCACTCTCACAGTTTTTTCTCTCTCTCTTTCTCACGTTTTTTTTATTTTCTTCTTATCCTCTCTCTGACTTATTATTTTCTTTTATTCTAACTAACTATTTTTTTTCTTATTCTTTCTTTATTAGGTGTTAAGTAGTATATATTATAAGGAAAGAATCTTTGCCACAATTCAGCAGTTACGTAAATTGGCTGTTGGTCAACGAAAATGGCTTGAAGAAAAAGGCAAGCAAGAGGTGGCTTAAGGAGAAATGGCCAGAATTGTTGTAAACTAGTTAAACATTGAATAAATTATAGTAGGAGGTGTTACTTCCTTATCATGCGGCAAAATTTTAAAGGTGGAGGTGTCAGGATATTACAAACTTGCCGTGTACCACTAATCACGAAAAAAAATTGTTTAGTTAATTCAATTAGGTTGAAACTTGTAACTAGGGTATAATTAATGAAGACTAGTACTAATTAATCATGATGTGTAAAACTTGAGTAAATTAATTAAAATTATCTAGCTATGATTAAGATCTATATCTATTGCTAATTATCTTTTAATTTTGTTAATAATAAACCACCTTAATTAATAATTTAAATCGAGGTGTTTCCAATAAGGGTTTTGACGTACTTGCTTGAGATGTTTACCTACTAAAAATTTTGGGTTGCTTGAATTTTATTTTGAACTTGCACATATGTTTAGATTCTTAAATAAATTTTAAATTTATCTAACCCTCACTCCCATCTAATTAAAATATTTAATTTCCCGAAAGATAGAATGTTACATTACTACCCTCCTTAAAAGAAATTCCGTCCTCGGAATTTACGTACCTCAGAAAAGATGTGGATACTGCTGCTGTATATCCGCCTCGCGCTCCCACGTAGCATCTCCAGTAACCTCATCCCAAATGACCTTAACCAAAGGAATCTGTCTACCACAGAGTTCTTTAATCCTTCTATCTGCGATCTTAATCGGTAAAGCCTCATATTCTAGATTCTCTCGGAGTTGTATAGATTCAGGCTCAAGTACATGAGAAGGATTAGGGTAATATTTTCTCAACTGGGAAACATGGAAGACATCGTGAAGGTTGGAAAGGTAACGCGGCAAGGCTATCTGATAAGCTACTGGACCAATTCGTCGAAGAATCTGAAATGGTCCAATGAATCGGGGAGTGAGTTTTCTAGACTTTATAGCTCTACCAATCCCGGTCTTCGGAGTGACTCTCAAGAACACGTGATCACCTTCTTGGAACTCTAAGGGTCTCCTCCTCTTGTTACTGTAGCTTCTCTGCCGATCTTGGGCTTCCTTCATTTTCTCTCCTATTTTCTTAACTTGATCTGTTGTTTGTTGTACCACATCAGGACCCAACACTTGGCTTTCGCCAGTCTCATACCAACATAATGGAGTCCTACACTTTCTCCCATACAGAGCCTCATATGGTGCCATTCCGATGCTACTGTGGAAACTGTTATTGTATGTGAACTCAATCAATGGTAGGAATTTATCCCAACTGCCAACATGTTCTAACACACAAGCTCTTAAAAGATCCTCCAATGATTGAATTGTTCTCTCAGACTGTCCATCCGTTTGAGGATGATAAGCAGAACTCATTCTCAACTTTGTTCCCAAAGCATCGTGTAACTGTCTCCAAAATCTAGATGTAAATCTAGGATCTCAGTCGGAGACAATACTCGACGGTACACCGTGCAACCTCACTACTTCCTTGATATAGATTTGGGTCAACCTTTCAAGACTATAACTTTCACCAATAGGTAAGAAGTGAGCACACTTCGTCAACCTATCAATGATAACCCAAATCACATCATACCTCTTTGGAGTTCGTGGTAACCCAACCACAAAGTCCATCGCTATACTATCCCATTTCCACTCTGGGATATCCAAGGACTGCAACAACCCAGCGGGCTTTTGATGCTCTATCTTAGCTTTCTTACATACCAAACATTATAGAACATATTCCGTCACTTCTTTCTTCATCCTTGGCCACCAAAACATCTTCTTCAAGTCTTGGTACATCTTGGTGGCTCCTGGGTGGAAACTCAGCTTACTTTTATGTGCCTCCTCTAAGATCAACTTCCTAATCTCTAAGTTCTCTGGCACACATATCCGATCCTTAAACCTTAACACTCCATCTGATCCTCTCTTAAACTCTGAAACTTTACCCTCATCTATACCTCGATTCACATCCACCAAATATTCATCTTGACCCTGCTTAATCTTAAGGTCCCTCAAAAACTCACTACTGATGGTGATCATACCTAAGCATATTCTATCCTCAATCAAATCCATACCTAGGTTCAAATCTCTAAACTGTTCAAGCAACTCCATCTCTTTCACCATCATTGCAGATACGTGCAAGGATTTCTGACTTAGTGCATCCACCACAACAATAGCCTTTCCTGGATGGTATTGAAGATCAAACTCATAGTCCTTAATGAATTCCATCCATCTACGTTGTCTCATGTTCAGCTCCTTCTTATCAAACAAATACTTTAAACTCTTGTGATCACTGAACACATTAAACTTAACTCCATAGAGATAGTGTCGCCATATCTTCAATGCGACCACTATGGCTGCTAACTCCAGATCATGGGTTGGGTAATTCCTTTCATGAATTCTCAATTGTCATGAAGCATAAGCCACAACTCTTCCCTCTTGCATCAAAACACAACCCAATCCTTGATACTCATGTAACATCCGGGTGCCGACGAGGGCGGGGAGTGGTCGTCGGTGCAACAAGGCACGGACAAGGAGCGGCTCCTGGCAGGCTTCTAGGCGGAGGGACACATGAATGAACTGATTACACACCCGAACGAGAGGGATCCTGAGACTGTGTAGGTATGGGACTATACAGTTGAGGAAGGCTTATATGAATTGATTGATACTACCTATACTAACAAGATGCATCTTCTTTTTGGGAGCCCATCACTTAATAACTCTACAGTTAAGCGTGCTAGACTTGGAGCAATTATGGGATGGGTGACCTCCTGGGAAGTTTTCCCGAGAAGCGTGTGAGTGAGTACAAAGCATGTTGAAAAGACCTGTGTTGGTCTGTGGGGACAGTCGTCAATCCATAAAGCAGCCAGGGACGTTACAAATGGTATCAGAGCGGCACCTCTCCCAGTAAGGTGTGGTTCGGGGACGAACCAAGCGGAAGCTGGTGGGCATGTAACATCCGGGTGCCGACGAGGGCTGGGAATGGTCGCCGGTGCAAGAAGGCACGGACAATGAGCGACTCCAGGCTTGCTTCTAGGCGAAGGGACACATGAATGAATCGATTACACACCCGAATGAGAGGGATCCTGAGACTGTGTAGGTATGGGACTATACAGTTGAGGAAGGCTTATACGAATTGATTGGTACTACCTATACTAACAAGATGCATCTTCTTTTCGGGAGCCCATCACTTAATAACTCCACAGTTAAGCGTGCTAGACTTGGAGCAATTAAGGGATGGGTGACCTCCTGGGAAGTCTTCCCGGGAAGCGTGTGAGTGAGGACAAAGCATGTTGAAAAGACCTGTGTTGGTCTGTGGGGACAGTCGTCAATCCATAATCAACAAGTAGAATAGGTTGCAGGGAAATGACCCATAAAGTCAATTCCCCACACATCAAACACCTCACAGAAAAGCATAGGTTGCTGAGGCATTTCACTCATACGAGTGATGGCTGTACCTGCTGTCTGACACTCTTTACAAGTGTGGTAAATCTCATAAGCATCTTTAAAAATGGTGGGCCAATAAAAACCTGAATCTAGGAATTTTGTTGCAGTCCTTTGTGGCCCAAAATGCCCCCTACTTGAGAAGCATGAGAAAAATGCAGAATAGATTCAATCTCATAGTCGGAGACACATCTCCTAATTACCTGATCACTGCCAAATTTCCAAAGATATGGATCATCCCAAACATAATATTTGGCATCACTCTTGAGTTTGTGAATTTGTGACCTAGTTGCACCTGTCGAAAAAACACCAGCAACAAGATAATTAACAATATCAACAAACCAAGGAGTTACCCCATGTAATCGCGTAAAAAGCTGCTCATCAGGAAAGCCATCTTGAATGGGGGAAGGATCCTCATCCCTCTCTATTCTGCTCAAGTGATCAGCCACTAAATTCTCAGCTCCACTCTTATCTTTAATCTCCACATTAAACTCTTGGAGCAACAACATCCACCGAATCAATCTCGGTTTTGCTTTTGGTTTCTTCAACAAGTACTTTAAAGCTGCATGGTCGGTGAAAACAACAACCTTGAAACCTAGCAAATATGATCTGAATTTATCAATAGCAAAAACAATAGCTAGAAGTTCCTTTTCAGTAGTGGTGTAATTAGCCTGTGCAGCATCCAAAGTTCTAGAAGCATAATAAATCACATGGGCAGCCTTGCCCACCCTTTGTGCAAGGACCGCCCCCACGGCATAGTTAGAGGCATCACACATAATCTCAAAAGGAAGGGTCCAGTCAGGAGGCTGGATGATGGGAGTAGAGGTCAATGCTTTCTTCAAGAAATCAAATGCCTTTTTGCAGTTGTCATCAAAGTTGAAAATGGCATCATTTTTCAACAAGTTTGACAGAGGAAGAGCTATCTTGCTGAAATCCTTTATGAAGTGCCTGTAAAAACCTGCATGACCAAGAAAAGGGCGAATCTCGCGAACGCAATATGGGTAAGGCAGTGTAGAAATCACCTCAATCTTAGCTGGATCTACTGAAATACCTTTTTCAGAAATAATATGCCCCAAAACAATCCCTTGTTCAACCATAAAATGGCATTTTTCATAATTCAAAACAAGGTCAGTTTCAATGCATCTCTCCAAAACTAGATTCAAACTATGCAAGCATGCATCAAATGAGGAACCATAAACAGTGAAATCATCCGTAAACACTTCCATGCAATTCTCAATATATTTAGTGAAGATACTAATCATGCATCTCTGGAATGTGCCAGGAGCATTGCAAAGACCAAATGGCATCCTCCTGTAAGCAAAAGTGCCGAAAGGGCACGTGAAAGTTGTCTTCTCTTGATCCTCTGGTGCAATGTGGATCTGGAAGTAACCTGAAAAACCATCAAGAAAACAATAGTGTGATTTACCAGCTAGTCGTTCAAGCATCTGATCGATGAACGACAAAGGAAAGTGATCCTTTCTAGTATCCTGGTTCAATCTCCTATAATCAATGCAAACTCTCCAGCTATTCTGAATTCTAGTGGGGACAAGTTCATTGTTTTCATTTTTTACCACTGTGAGTCCAGATTTCTTAGGTACAACTTGCACTGGGCTCACCCAATTACTGTCAGAGATAGGGTATATGATACCCGCATGCAAGAGTTTTGTTACCTCCTTCTTCACAACATCAAGAATCAAGGGATTAAGCCGCCTTTGGGGCTGCCTAACTGTTTTGGCCCCATCCTCCAATAGAATCCTATGCATACACCTGGATGGGCTAATACCTGGTATGTCGCCCAAGGTCCACCCAATCGCCTTCTTATGCTTCTTCAAAACCTACAAGAGCTTAGTTTCTTGGTCAAAATCAAGTTTAGAGGAAATTATAACCGAAAGTTTTTCATTCCTCTCTAAATAAGCATATTTCAGATTTTCAGGAAGTGACTTAAGCTCTAAGGAGGGTGGCTTCTCAATAGATGGTATGTTTGGGGCAGTCGTGCTGTCAAGAACTTCAGCTGAACAAACAGCTTCACTTACACTGTCACCCTGCAAGGCAGCATCAATCTCAGCACAAACAGCACAAGGGTCAGTGTTAGTACAATCAGCACATGAGTAAACATCATCAAAACCAGAAACAGATGGAAAATCAACAGCTACAACCAAATCATAATAAGTATCATCAACAATTTCAGAGAGCAACTCTACTTGAAAATCAGAATGCTCTTCCAAGGGATGCTTCATAGCATCAAAAATGTTGAATTTTGCAACAATGTCACCAAATTCCATGGACATGGTTCCATCGTCAACATCAATCTTTGTCTTCGCCGTTTTCATGAACGGTCTGCCCAGAATGATTGGTGATCTGCTTGAATTTGTTTCCCCTGCCATGTCCAGGATGTAAAAATCAGCAGGGAAAATCAAGTCATTGACTTGAACAAGCACATCTTCTACCACTCCAATGGGGCGAGCATTGGTCCTGTGTGCCAACTGAATAGTAAGACTTGTATGCTCCAAAGGACCAAGATCAAGATTGTTGAAAACAAAAGTAGGCATGACATTAATAGAAGCTCCTAAATACAACATGCAATTGTCGAATTTACTATCCCCAATGGTACATGGAATAGCAAAAGTTCCTGGATCCTTGCATTTCTGTGGCATTGCCTGAGTGAGGGCTGAAACGGTGACCTTTTCAGGTGCAGGCTTAGGTTGAATGAGGGCTGAAACATTTCTCCCCAAATTGACTCTCTCATTACCCTTCAACCTCCTCTTGTGTGTGCACAAATCCTTCAGAAACTTTGCGTATTTCGGAACCTGCTTAATCGCATCAAGGAGCGGAATGTTTACTGACACTTTTCTGAATACATCCAGAATCTCTCTCTCTTTGTCTTCCTCATCAACCTTTTTATTTTTCAGTACTCTTTGCGGGAAGGGAATTGGTGGCACATATTCTTTCTCGGCTTCAACAACAACAGAAGGTTCAGGTGCTACCTCAACAGTTTTTTTTTTTATTTTCAGGGGCTAGTTCTGTGACCTTTCCGGATCTCAAAGTAATTGCACTCACATTAGGATTCGGGACATTAGGATTCACCACTGGTTGTGCAGGTAGTTGGTTCGATCCTTGAGCTTGCTGCATGGCATTCATCGAAGTGGCAAGATGTCCAATCTGTGTCTGCAAAGCATGAATACTAGAATCCGTTCGCTGCTGAAACTGGAGATTGTTTGCAGCCATTTGCTTGACAAGGTCCTCTAGTGAAGGTCCGGAAGGTGCAGAGGTGGTCACCTGGGGAGAATTCTGTGGTGGTAACATCAGCTGTTGTTGTTGTGTGGATGAGTTTCCATACCGAAGGTTTGGATGGTTTCTCCAGTTGGGGTGGTACTTATTAGTGGAAAGGTCAGGAATGTTGTACCTGTTCTGATTGTTGCCTTGATTGTAAAGATTGGCTGCATATGCTTGAGGCAAATCAGTGACCGACTCATCTTTCAGAATGGGACATGTATCGGTCAGGTGTTCAGGAGAAGTACAAATACCACACAGCCTTGCTGTTTGAGTTTTATCCACTGCCAACTGCTTCACTAAAGAAGTAAGCTCATCAAGTCTGGTTTCAAGGGCCTTGTGGGAAGAAGAAACATGGACCTCATTCACACCCCTTGTCTCGACAGAATTGTTTCTGGTTGTGAACTGCTGGTAGTTGAGTGACATGTTCTCAATCAATGACTTGGTGGCAGCTGGAGTCTTGTCAACAAGCGCTCCCCCGTTAGCAGCATCTAAAATGTTCCTTTCCATTGGTAGCAATCCCTCATAAAAGTACTGAATAAGCAGCTGCTCGGAAATCTGGTGCTGAGGACAACTGGACACCAACTTCTTAAATCTCTCCCAGTACTCGGCCAACGATTCATTGCCTTGTCTAATACCACATATCTCCTTCCTGATTGATGCAGCTCTGGAGGCAGGGAAGTATCTCTCTAGGAAGACTTTCTTCAAATCATTCCAGATTGTAACAGAATTCGGCTCAAGATAATACAACCAATCCTTCGCAGCACCTTGAATTAGGAATGGGAAGTCTCTCAGCTTGATATGGTCTTATGTTATTCCTTACAGTCTCAAAGGTGTAGAGCAAACAACCTGGAATTCCTTCAGATGCTTATGTGGATCCTCACCTGCAAGACCACTAAACCTTGGCAACAAGTGTATTAAACCAGATTTTAATTCAAAAGGAGCAACAACATCAGCATATTCAATACACAAACCATTATAATTAACATCAAGAGCAACAAGTTGTCTCAATGTTCTTTGATCAGCCATGTTATCACTATTGGTTGGTGAACTAGTGCTAGCCTGAATTGCTCTACGGTGTGTGTGCAAAGTTCTCTCAATTTCAGGATCCAAATCAAACAAGTCAGAACAACCAGACCTAGTAGCCAGAACTAATTCAGAATTTAATCAACAAATCCATTAATAACAACAAGAGTCCCCGACAACGACGCCAATTTTGATTCGCTGTCGCACACGGGTCAAAAACGATTGATTAGAAAAAAAAATGTAGTTAGGGCACGACAACTCAAGTATCGTATCTCAAGGACTCTTGGATTGTTATTAACCTACGAATCAATTTTTTTTTTGGGGGGGGGGGGGGGGTGTTTAGATTCAGTGAGAGAAGAATTGATTAAGAAAAAGTGCAATTAAGTGATTATCAATAAGCTGAAATGATTAATCTGCTGTTTCGGTTTCCCAACTATCATTGATTCACATAAATTCCATGGCCTAAGCGGATTCTAATCCCTTTTCGACTGTAGCAGCAATTAAACAAGCGCAATTGACACTACGAGATATATGCTCCTATTTCCGAATTAAGCAAACGGATTGAGGCTCTCGTGAATTAAGCAAACACGACACGCACACACGAATTAAGCAAACGCGATCAAGGTATAGGAATATAGAATCATCGAAATTAATCAATACTTATTCTATACAACTTGAATTAAGCAAACAAGGTATATAGCATAATATTGAAAGAGACAAGCAAATTGATCGGGAATTATGGAACCTCAAGTGTCGGCGGAAACCGATTACAGCAGACTAATCCCTGGTGATTAGTTCTCCATCAAAAACATGATACAAACCCTTGGAATAGAATAAAAACAATGAAAATTCTCTATGATTTGCGCCTGCCCTGGTGCCTTTTATAAATCAGGATTCGCGTCACGGCCGTGATGGCCATCACGGCCAAGCCGTGACATATTCTGCCAAGGGCGCACATTCAAATTCTAGTCTATCACGGCCGTGATGCCAATCACGGCCAGGCCGTGATGCTTTCTGACTTTGGGTGCTGATATCTCACGACCGTGACCTCCATCACGGCTAGACCGTGATCAATTCTGTTCTTCAGGGTTCTCTCATCACGCCCGTGATGGGTATCATGGCTGGTCCGTGATGCTTTCTGACTTTCAGGGTCTTCTCATCACGCCCGTGATGGTCATCACGGATGGGCCGTGATGCTCTCTGATCTTCATGGGTAGCTCATCACGGCCGTGATTGGTGTCACGGCCTGGCCGTGATGGCTTCTGCTTTAAGAGTCCTTCCCTTTCTGCTCTTCTTATTAACCTGAAAACATGAAAAGCAGTAAATGCTTTATTTGACTCAAAATTAACTAAAATGTCCTAAAACTACTTAAGAGACTCAAAATGTTGCTTGAGGACAATTAAATCCAAATTTGGGAGAAAACGAGATTAAACTCGAGTAATTAGTGCAAAAGCCATGGTCTTACTAGTTATAAAACTAGACGAGCCAGAGGCTCGTCAGTGGCCATTTCCTTTGCCTTATCCATGTCAAAGTGCTAGAGCAACTCCTTGCAATATTTGGATTGGTTGATGAAGGTTCCCTCTCTTGTTTGCTTAATTTACAACCCAAGAAAGAAATTGAGCTCACCCATCATGGACATCTCTGATATGAGCCCAATTTGGAGTATGGTTCAAGAAGCTAGCCAAAGACTTGGTGGGCCAATGGCAAATGTTACAACCAAGAAAGCCCAACAAGTGTTAATTCAAACTATGGTTCTCATCATGGAAGCAAGCCCAAATACAAGATTGGATAGAATGAAGCCCAAATTATTAACTTACATTATCCAACTAAAGGATCCATGACAAGAGGGGCGTGCAACATGAAGAAGAGTCCAATTTTAGTTGTTTATTTTAATTTCAATAAGTGTAAATGGGTTTTATGAGTGAGCCCAATTACTAAGTGATGTTTTTGGGGCAGCCCACTTGTAATCCATGATGGAAAACGAATTTGTATGTGTCTTAGTGGGAGGAATCTTTAGCTTGCATGCTATAAGAACTCCTAAACTAGTGTGTTGGTATTTTGAATAAATTGTATTAATTATGGGGGGTTACACTTTTAATGTGAGAAGCAAGTGTAACCACCACATAATTAGGGGGATAAAGAGTCAACAAGAGTGGGTGGGGGGGGGGGTAACCACTCTTTTGTGGCTGAGTTATTTGTGAGTTAAGTTAGTTTTATGAGTGTTCAAAAGGGGGACGTAACCTTCATAGTTTTATGGCTGAGTTGAATGATTTGGTGGCTACATTATGAGGGGTTTTTAGGCAAATTAACTCATGTTATGATGGCTGAGTTAAGTGGGAATAAGTGAGTGTTTAAGGTCATGAATTAGGTCAATTAAGTGGGGGTTATGGTTTGTTTTTGGAAGCCAAAAGTTGGCTGCCCAACTATATGGAATTTCTGACAAACACATGAAATGATAACTTGGATGTTGAATTTGGATTGAAATCCATTTGTGAGACTTTGTTCTCTTTGGTTCTTGGTTGAGCCAACTATTGTTCTTATCAAGAATCCAAGATTCTTGTGGCGAACTTCATAGGCTTATCAAACAACCTTGTTTGTGGCGTCTTCACCATTTCTTCCTCATCCATTTTTGTTTCTTTCTTCACCTAATTATGTTACAAAGTGTTACATGAAAATTCACTTGCTTAAAATTCAACCAAAAAGATCATTCCAAAGGCAACCTCACCATTTGGTTGTCATCAATCTCAAATTCATTCTGCATAATACTAGCAAACTCCTTGCAAAGCAAATCATTAGTAGCACCGAATATTATGTCATCTACATAAATTTGAATAAGCAAGATATCATCTTTTGAGGTTTTGATAAAAAGAGTTGTATCAACTTTGCCTCATTCAAAACCTTGATTTAATAAAAACTTGCTTAATCTTTCATACCAAGCTCTAGGAGCTTGTTTCAACCTGTAAAGTGCCTTTTTAAGTTTGTAAACATGATTAGGCTTTTCATAACTTTCAAATCCGGGTGGTTGTTCAACATAAACTTCTTCTTGTATAAAACCATTTAAGAAAGCACTTTTAACATCCATTTGGTAAAGTTTGAAATCCATGATAGATGCAAATGCAAGCAACCTGCGAATGGCTTCTAATCTAGCTACGGGGGCATAAGTTTCCTCATAATCAACTCCTTCTTCTTGCTTGTATCCCTTAGCTACTAGTCTAGCCTTGTTTCTAACAATTATTCTGGTTTCATCTAGCTTATTTCTAAATACCCATTTTGTTCCTATGATTTGTTGGTTTCTACGTTTAGGGACAAGTTCCCAAACATCATTTCTTTCAAATTGATTTAATTCCTCTTGCATTGCAATAGTCCAATGTTCATTAACTAATGCCTCATTTATAGTTTTAGGTTCTATTTGAGAAACAAAGGCAAGATGATTACATGTATTTCTAAGAGAGTTTCGAGTGGTTACCCCTTGCTTCTCAAATGACATTTTCAAGTGGACGATACCTTGAAGTTCTCCATTCTCTTGGTAGTTCTTGGCTTGTGCTTGCTTCTTCTCCTTGTTGAGGTGGACTTGGTGGTTGCTCCTTCTTTTTGTTATCTTCCTTTTTCTCATAAAGATAAACATTATCCATTGCATCTACAAGATCATCAATATCCTTTCCCAACCTCTTGGGGTTAGACTCTTGAAATGAAACATGTACAAATTCCTCTATGGTCATGGTTCTTTTATTATAAATCCTAAAAGCCTTGATTGTTAGTGAATATCCTAGGAAAATGCCTTCATCGGCTTTTGAATCAAATTTACCTAAGTTATCTTTTCCATTGTTTAATACAAAACATTTACATCCAAAAATGTGCAAGTGTGCAATGTTTGGTTTTCTAACTTTTTAAAGCTCATATGGGGTTTTCTTTAATATTGGTCTAATTAATACCCTATTCATAACATAGCAAGCAGTACTTACAGCATCGACCCAAAAATATTTTGGGAGTTCATGATCATTGAGCATGGTTCTTGCAAGTTCCTCCAAGGATCGATTCTTCCTCTCAACAACTCCATTTTGTTGAGGTGTTCTTGGTGCTGAAAAGTTGTGCTCAATCCCATATTCCTCACAAAAGCTCTCAAATTGTTCATTATCAAATTCTCCACCGTGGTTGAATTGAAACAATTTTGAGGTCCTTCTCATTTTGTATGCTCTTTGCAAGTCTTTTGAATGCCATGAATGCATCACTCTTGCGAGCTATGAAGCGAGTCCATGTGTATCTTGAGTAGTCATCTACTATGATCAAGGCATAGTAGTTCCCTCCAAAGCTCATTGTTCGTGAGGGGCCAAACAAGTCCATATGTAATAACCGCAAGGGCTTGTTAGTAGTCACAATATTCTTAGATTTAAATGACACCTTGACTTGTTTTCCCTTTTGGCATGCATCACAAAGCTTATCCTTTTCAAATTTGATTTTAGGTAAACCAAAAACTAAATCTTTTGAAACTAGCTTATTCAAGTGATCCATATGAGTGTGAGCTATCATACGATGCCATAACCAAGAGTCTTCTTCTTTACTAACAAGACAACATGCATTATGAGATGAGACTTCATCTAGGTTAATCATGTATATGTTGTCTACTCTATTTCCTATCATCCTTACTTGCTTGCTATTTTTATCTTCAATTATACAACTATTTGAATAAAAAATTACTCTATTTCCTCTATCACATAATTGACTAATACTAAGCAAGTTATGTTTCAAACCTTCAACATACAACACATTATCTATGAAAGTAGAGAGATCTTTACCAACTTTACCTATCCCAAGTATTGTTCCTTTGTTATTGTCACCATATGTCACATGACCACCTTTCTTGGGTGTAAGAGTTAAGAACTTTGATTTGTCCCCGGTCATGTGTTTGGAGCATCCGCTATCAAGGTACCAATCGGCTCCATGTACCTTGAAGCACACCTACAAAACAAATTCATTGGGATTGTTTAGGTACCCAAATCTTGTTGGGTCCTTGTTGTTAGTAAGATAAAATGTTCCCTAAGTGTCATAACCCAAATTTCGTAGCCATGACTGGCCGAAAGGGAAAGCCTCATCTTTCCCTTTCGCGGCCTCACAAGCATACACAATTTTGTCTCATCCAAAGTAAAATATTACATTAATTACTTACATAAGGAATATAATATAAATAAGAGTGACTAACAACATAAAGAATTACAAAGTCCTTCTTAAATAAATAAAACTAAGGGTAAAACTCTTCAAGCTATCCACATGGCATCCAAGAATTCTAGTGGCTACACATATACCTGCAGCTAAATGTTAAACGTGGGGTGAGTCCAATGACTCGATGAGGGATTTCCCACAAACACATGCAATCACACAAAGTCAAGAGTGAAATAAAGTCATACACTCAGGCAAGCACTGGATCACATAATAGATAATAATTTTCAATCTACTCATCACAAACATCTTTACATATACAAATGATCTCATACACTAACACAATATTATATGGGCATCTTGTCCCTCAAGAGAGTAATTATGGAATGACTTGCATTACTTTATTTTCTCATAACTCATGTCCCGCTCATATGGGGATACATATCATATTCATATATATACCTCGAATCTTTGGGTCCACTTGGGGTTGTTAACTCAATGTCCCCCGCCCCGACGGTTTTAATTTCGAACCCCGGAGATACCGCACCCTCCGGCGAACATCAACATCCATGCTCATCGCCCGGGGTGTCTAACGGGGTCCCCTCGTCCCAGGCGGTGATATTTATATACCGGAACAACCCGCTCCCCGATTCGCCTATCCAAAGATTTATAATCATTCTTTGACAATCCATTCCACTAAATACTCTTTTCAAACATCATAACATACATAATTTACGTAGCAAATTCAGTAATATGAGATAAATAAATTTCAAGGTAGTCACTAATAACATGTAGCGTCCATCCACATATTAATATTTTCAAACTCTTCCAAAGTTTGCATTATAGACATGCACATAATTCATTCAATGTAAAAGTAAAATAAAATAAAATGCATGTCAGACATTTAGCATCCAATCATGAAATCATAAGATCATCCACAATTTATATCATTGTGTCACCACAATGAGCATTCAGCTAGCATTATATAGAGTCATGCATAAAAATAATTTCTTAACTATACTTGACTAGTTTTGTTCATCATACATAGCACAGTTACAAGGTACCACTGATATAATATTTAAATAGTCAAGCACACCAATTTTATCAAACACCAACACAAGAAATATAATATTCTCTAAAAATCCATATAATACTCCAAATGACATGAATTTGTTTTTGTACTTGTTATATTCATACTTCATTTAAAAGTTCACTACTAGATTCTTTTCCTATTTTAATTTCTTTTATTTCAGAATATGATAGTTTGTAAGGAGTTATTAATAATTTTTCTAATTTCTTTGAAGTTTCACATTCCAAAGACATTTCGTTTTCTTCAGAAGTATTAGCAACTTAATACAAGAGTTGATTGGTAAAATTTAATTGTTGTTGAATATTTTTAATATCATTACGTGTGGGGTGTTGAATGGTTAAAGTTTTTGAATCTTCTTTCATGGTTTTGAAAGGAGATGTTGTTATTTCAATATTATCTATGTTTGGAAAAGTTATATATATATATATATATATATATATATATATATATATATATATATATATATATATATATATATATATTATGGCACCATCTTTCTTTTATTCTACCACCTGATACAAACAAGAGTTGCTGGCCTAATGATATATATATATATATATATATATATATATATATATATATATATATATATATATATATAATATATAAAATCATCAATTCTTTACAACTTATTTATATAAAATCCATTCATTTGTCAAGGCCCAACCATTTTGAGATTCAAATACAATGCAAGCATTTCGGGTGGCACCATGAAAATATAAACATGCCCAATATTCATATATGGCCCACTTTCTTTTGGAGTTCATTTAGTGCTTGATCAAATGCAACTAAGAATTCCCCAAACATTAATTGTCATACTTTCATATTAGCAAAATAGTTAGTGACCCCCTCCTCTGGATCAGAGAACAACGCAACACGGGTTGCTGTTCTGTCACCGAACGGGATTTGTTCCCTTTGAAAATAAAGAATAGAGGTTCAACATTTCCAAAAAAATTATAAATGTGAAAGGTATAACCAATTTATTCATAATATATAAACATTTGTGAATCAAGTGCATAGCATCAGGAGATCTCATAAAACTAAAATCATCAAAAAAAATCATTCATAATAGCAACAAGTCCCTCACCTTGGTTGAAGAGCACTAGCAAGGATATGGATGAAAAGAAGAATAAAGTTCTTGAGGATTGCATATCAAGAGCTCCTCCTTTGTTAATTTATCCTTGGAACTTTCCTTCTTTCTCTCTAACCCTAACCCCTCCTCTATTTTCTTATTTTGAAAATTGGTAGAGAAAGGGATGTTATGTCATCTCTTGAATTAATCATTGGGGACATTGACAAATTCTTGGGCTTAAGGGTATTATGAGGAAGAAAGCCCATAAACAAACATTATATAAAGTAGGAGACTAATTAAATTCATAAGGGTAAATATCAAATTATGACCTCCCATGTTTATGCCATAAAATCATTAATTTATCAATCTATTATTGCACTCAAAAAATTTAAATTTGGACATAATTTATTATTTAAAGACGTATTTCTAATATTTGTAAATAAATACTAAAAAAAATCTTCTCACAAAATGCCAACTAAAACTTGTAAATAATTTAGTAAAATTTTCAGTTACAACATTCTGCTCCCTTAAAAGGATTTCGTCCTCAAATTTCAGGAAAGCCTACAATTACATTGTTGAGCCTCTAAAAACCATTTAAACACATAGCATCATACCATACTTAAACAATTCATAAGCTTGCACAATGATCAATACAACAAAATTACATTTTTACAACATGTCACAATACCCAAAAGAAGAAAAAAATTGAAAAAAAGAAGATTAATATTTATCGAACACCTAGAGATATTAGAAACTAGAAAGATAGACAACACAATAAGTGGGACAAGATCAACAAATCAGATAAGTGTAGAAATTAAATAGAATTACGAGCAATACACTTAGAATATATAAGAATCCCGATAAAAGCAACATTCTAAATTCTAGCACATAACAAAGGAGTAAGGAAGAGAATATTTCTCACTGCAATCAAAGAAATCATCAAAGACTTTCAAAAGTTGTTCTGTATAATAAAAATAATCATAATTAAGGTTGCCACCATGACACAACATAAATGCATATCAATGATAACACTTTTATTTTCACCAAAATTACTAGTAAGTTTAGCCTAGAATGTAATACGGTGGACCGTTATACAAATGATTCAATAATTCATGGGAAGTTAAAGAACCTGTATATACCTAATTGTTACATCCACATAGAAAATATCCCTAGATTTCCATGTATATCCAATGGATGCTAATAATGTAGCACCAATTATATCATGCCAATTAATCCTGGCATCTAATGCAACTCATAACATCCGTACTTACATCATAAAAAAAAATAAAAATCAGTATAGGCCTCAGACCAGGGTGATAAAGAATCTAGTGGTTGAGCAAGTTTACACTGTCAAACATGTTAACTGTGTCGCATATTAGAAATCTAACAAGTCCTTACTATTCAATCATATCACAACTGAAAGGATAACGCAAACACATTCTTAAACCATTCACAACTCAACTTTAAATTATCTACTCAAATCTCCCAATTGTTTGAGATTCTAAACCTTCCTCTGTTGACCTTGAAAATAAATGATTTTATTGGCAGTAGAAATATTTTCACTCTTGTTCATTTGGACCAGAAGTTTATTTATTATTTATTTTTTTTTTGAAATTTAAATCTAAAATGCTCAAGCAATATAGTAGATCATAGTTTAATGATACTCAATGCAGCCTGGGAATTTTTTTTTTTGTTAGCCCAAGTTGGATGAATTTTAGAAATAGTACTATGTACTCATCAAAAGTTCACTTCAAACAACTATTTGAGCAATACTAACAACATATTTGAGCTTTATATATATATATATATATATATATATATATATATATATATATATATATATATATATATATATATATATATATATATATAAGTCGAAGACAACTCATATGATTCTGCTGGGTTATTTTCGATAAAATCAGCTGAACACATACTCATCAATAACAACAATTAGATTGCAAAAATAAGCTCATCCAGATTACTTTTTTTTTTTAAAGCAAAAACCCAAACACAAAAGAATACTCATTAAGAGTTTATGAGGCCAAATAAGAAATTGTCACACAAAAAAAAAGTAAAATGAAAAAAATGCAAAATACCAATGCTCAAACACGGATGCATGAAATTCGAGGTTGGTATGTGATCTGTAGTGTTATGATGCTAATTAGATTCATACTATAAAAGGTGCATTTCCAAAATAAAATTAAAAATTAAAAAATTAATATATATATATATATATATATATATATATATATATATATATATATATATATATATAATTAATTCGTCTCATATGACAGCCTTGCTGCCATGTGGAGTTAACAAGTCACAATCATTCAAGAGATTAAAATCGAAATTAGAGAGAAGAAGAAAATGGCGAAACCAAGGGTTTGAGGGCACTAAACAGAGGATTGTGTTGTCGATCTGTAGGGAAATCTACCAAGCTTGGTCATCAAATGGCTAAGCCTAGGGTTCTCGCTCTCTCCAGTACGATGGCGTAGTTGTTGTAGGAGATCTCTGGGCGGTGGCCATGGCGGCAGCGGTTTGGATGAAGGAAACAGGATCTGCTTCGTCGTCCCCTTTTGTTGAACCCGCCTCCGACACCATTCATGCATCAGGTTAGCTTTTTTCGTAAATCCCTAATATGGTTTCTCCCTTGTGGTTGGGAACACCGTACACATTGATTTAATTTTGCAATCTTTAAGATGAAATCAAAGATAGCATCCTAGGTGAAGCCAAAAACTTTATACCTCTGAGTCTTCAACTTCTTATCTTTCAATAAAACTGGGAAATGCTAAGGTTATATCCCTGCAAAATGGGGAGGAGACATGCATGAAAAGAGGCTCAGTCATCAAAAATATACACATGTATATCACAAGTTGACCAATGTTTTTTGACATTCCATTAGAATAAGGTTCATGGAGAGCTTTTACTAAATTTAGATATGGTAGAGTCATGTTCTTTATCAAGGATGGATGTTTAGACACAAATGCTTTCCATTCATCTTGATCGATCCTTCCATCGCCTTTTGTATCAGCATCACTAAAAGTCTGTGGAAGAATGTATACAACTTAAGTGACATTTTAATTTGAAGGAGCTCTTAAAAGTAATAGGGTAAAATTTTATGAACCTTATCCACAATGGTTTCAACCATATCATCTGAAAGCACAAGATCTGACTCGTGTAGAAGTGCCAATACCATCTCCTTCAGTTGCATATAAACCATTACTCTAAGCAATGCAAGTAAAAAGTAGATAGATATATAATGAGTGAGTACATATATGATTTAGGTTGGAATAACCAAAGTATAACATTAATTTAGCAAAAAGATTCACTTTAGCAGATTTTAAAAACAAGAAAAATCATCAGTTAATTGTAATTTTGATCAAGGAAATGGAAGAAAACCATACCTCCTCTCGTTCAATATAACATGTCTGCCTCAGATCATACAACCTAAAAACAACTGCAAAATCATTATCCCCAACTTAATAGAAGATGTAAAAATGGGCTGCTATCTTTCAACTCCAAAGAAAGCCAAAACAGCAGGTTATGAGGAACCTGTTGTTCTTGCTTCTGAGACACCTTGTGAGTATCCATCATCAATTGGTAAATTCTTGCAACTTATGCTGTTAAAATTTTGCTTTGCCTTCAGTTAAGAAGCATTAAGTTCCTCTTGCTAACCATGTTTCTTGTAATTCTATAGCTTTGTTGTTGTTCAATATTATAGAACTTGTGATTGGGGTATTGAAGTTTTTAAATTTGATTCTTCTCTATCTACATAGTTAATATGCAATCACTAGATAGCAGTCCTTGCATTTTGCAAGGGTTGCTTTCGTCGCTCTCTGTTTTAGTCTATGCTTTCTTCACTATATGTGTTTGTAGAAACCTCATAAGCTCAATACCAAGTTTGAACAACAATGTTTCTTTCTTTACAGTTACTGTGAGTGAAGTTGAGGCCTTACATGAACTCTATAAGAAGTTGAGCAATTCAATTATTGCAGATGGTCTTATTCACAGTGTGAGTTAGTTATTTTTTGAAGTTATGGTTTTGGTTTAGAAGTGATATGTTCTTAATATATATTTGGTAATTCACTTCCTGATCATATTTACATCCAGGAAGAATTCCAGCTGGCCCTCTTCAGGAATAAAAACAAGACAACTCTGTTTGCAGACAGGGTTTGTAAATCTGACTTTCTATAGTTTAAGATTCTTTAATCTTGTTCAAGTTCTTGGAGATTTTGAGTTTTTGCTTACAGTATCTGAAGTTCAATTGAGGATGGAATTCTTTTTAGCTGATGTATCATTTTGTTATACATTGACACTGACATTACTTATTTTGACACGTCTTGCACTTGAAATGAATCATTCTAATGCATATTCACATTTGTTTTTCTGTTATAGATTTTTGATTTATTTGATCTCAAGCGCAATGGGGTCATTGAGTTTGGGGAATTTGTAAGATCACTGGGTATTTTTCACCCAGACGCAGCTTTAGAAGACAAGATGGCATGTAAGATTAATTCTCCTACATAAAGTTTTCATGTTGATGGTTCTTTAATTTCCTCTATTAAGTTGTCTATCTGGAAGAATTGGTTGTCTATATTGGATTGCATATATGGTTTTCACTTTTCATTCATCTTCTATTAAGTTGGGGATAATGATTTTGCAGTTGCTTTTAGGTTGTATGATCTGAGGCAGCCAGGCTATATTGAACGAGAGGAGGTATGGTTTTCTTCCATTTCCTTGATCAAAATTACAATTAACTGATGATTTTTCTTGTTTTTAAAATCTGCTAAAGTGAATATTTTTGCTAAATTAATGTTATACTTTGGTTATTCCAACCTAAATCATATATGTACTCACTCATTATATATCTATCTACTTTTTACTTGCATTGCTTAGAGTAATGGTTTATCTGCAGCTGAAGGAGTTGGTATTGGCACTTTTACACGAGTCAGATCTTGTGCTTTCAGATGATATGGTTGAAACCATTGTGGATAAGGTTCATAAAATTTTACCCTATTACTTTTAAGAGCTTCTTCAAATTAAAATGTCACTAAAGTTTATACATTCTTCCACATACTTTTAGTGATGCTGATACAAAAGGCGATGGAAGGATCGATCAAGATGAATGGAAAGCATTTGTGTCTAAACATCCATCCTTGATAAAGAACATGACTCTACCATATCTAAAGTTAGTAAAATCTCTCCATGAACCTTATTCTACTGGAATGTCAGAAAACATTGGTCAACTTGTGATATACATGTGTATATTTTTGATGTCTGGGCCTCTTTTCATGCATGTCTCCTCCCCATTTTGTAGGGATATAACCTTAGCATTTCCCAGTTTTATTGAAAGATCAGAAGTTGAAGACTCAGAGGTATAAAGTTTTTGGCTTCACCTAGGATGCTATCTTTGATTTCATCTCCTGAAATGATAAATATGCTTTCTGACATTTTTTAAGTTTGCAATCTTTATCCTACTTGGTAATTATGATTGATGATTGATAATATTTGCTAGTGTAGCTTAACTATTAATAAGATTTGTGGTTTTTGATGTTCTAAAATTGCAGCAGCTACCCTCATGCGAATGAATTATATAGATAGGCTATGGTGCTGGTACTGACAAATTTAATCGCTACTACATTGTTTTAATTTGATCATAAGATATTATGTACCACTTTTATCATTTAATTTGTTCTTGTTTGATTGCTTATAGCTTCTGATATTTTGCAGGGCTTTCTGCACTGAAAACAGGAGATAGGCAGTGGTGCTTTTTCTGTCATAGAGATAGGAAGTATCCTAATGGTGCAAGGTCTAACCGAGCAACTAGACATGGATGCTGAAAAACAATGTGTGCCACATGGATGAGGTACAAAGTTTTTTCCTTGAACTCCACGTAGCTCCTGCTTCTTGTTTCATATACTTGCATGGTCTTTTATGTGGGTGTGCGCACGCGTGTGTGTGCTTTTTTTTTTGTGTAGCTCAACTCACACAGTTTATGTTTCAATGTAGAGCATTGGGTATGCGACTTTAGTAAAGCTTGATCCGGAATATGGCCTCTGTAAGTCACTTTAATTTCTATTTTTTTTATTATATGTAATGTTTTGAAATAGAGTTGAAATCAATCTTATGCTAAAAAGAATTATTAGATACAAGTGTGGTGCCACCTCTTATCTATGCTTTAATGGGAACATCAAGAGGTATATGGCCATGCAGTTTCAATGCTATATGGTCTTGATTTTATATTTTAAGGTAATGGGAATTGGGTAGTACGTAGAAAAGCATTTGTGGGAACTGGGAAGGAAGTAGTTTAAGGAATTGGTCATATATGTTGTTCTGAAAATGCTCATCTAAAGTGTGAGGAAATATGAGTGGATATACCTTTTGTTTAATTTGAAGTTTATCATAATGTTAATTCACTATATGATTAGGGTGTGTTTGTAAGAGAACTTATGCGAACAATTTATGAAAATTAACTTATACAAGTAGTTTATGAAAATAATTTGTGATTTTCATATAAGCTCATTTTAGTATAAGCTTGTCAGAGATGCTTACGAAAATAAGATGTTTTTAGCTTATTTGAAAATAGCTTATCAAGTAAGTGCTTAATTAAGCTATTTACTCAAAAGTGCCCTTCAAGTTAGATTAACTTTTACTTGCTCACTTTATTGACAAACTCACTTGTTGTTCTAATAACACTTGTATAGAGGTTTTACTAATAAAATAAATATTGACTTGCCACTTTACTTGGTACTTATTGTATTGATGTAATTCTTGTTATTGGCCTTAACACTTACTTTTTGTTTTTAGTTTTAGAATTTAGATTGATAAAGCAAAGTTGACAGTGGCATTTTTTTCTCTCTCTCTCACAGGAGGTGTTGAGAATTTGGTAATTATAGGGTCAGGCCCTACAGGATACACAGCAGCAATATATGCAGCGTGTGCCAATTTGAAACCTGTAGTGTTTGAAGGGTACCAGGTGGGTGGTGTTCCTGGGGGACAGTTGATGACTACCACTGAAGTGGAGAATTTTCTAGGATTTCCAGATGGGATAAATGGACCTGATCTGATGGACAGGTTTCAAAAACAGACTATAAAAAAAACTTGTTATCATCATGTTCTTTTGCAATTTGTTCACATAAAGACCTTAGAGTTTCCACATTTTCTACCTGTATAGGATGCGACGACAAGCTGAACGTTGGGGAGCAGAATTGTATCAAGAAGATGTTGAAGCTATTGACGTGAAAAGTTCCCAGTTCCCACAAATGCACAAATTGTTTAGAATTACTAGTGTGTTAATTAGCTTGTATACATTATTTAGTGCATGGTTATTGTCTAGTATAGGTTAGTGACCTTTTGGTTTATGGACTTAAATATTAGAATTGGTTATGTGTATGTCTTACTGTGAATTATGTTAAAGTATATTAGTTAATTGGTTATAATATGCATTATTTTGATATTTGGTTTGGTTTATATATACTTGCCAATATTGCATGTAAGCTTTGTACAATATATATGTGGCTGTTTTTGAGTACTTCTAGTACTCTTTCAATACAAATTTGATTTATCAACAAAAAAAGTGTGAATTGCCGAGTGCAGGTGGGAAATATAGAAAAACAAAATGAATAATAATTAAAAAAAAACAGGGAATAGGTAGCGCTTCCTTGAGAAAGCGCCGTCTAAAGTTATAAATAGACAACGCTCCCTCAAGAAAGAGTTATCTATTGCATACTTTAGACAGCGCTTTCTCAAGGAAACGCTCTCTAAAGTATATGCAATATATGTCTATTTGTAGCTTTAAACGGTGCTTTCTCAAGGAAGCGCTACCTATTCCCACTTTCAATAGCGTTTTTTTAAGCGCTACGTATTTTTTTGACTTTCAGTAGCGGATGAATAGATAGCGCTTGTAAGTGCTACTAAAGGCAAAAAAAAGCTCTATTAAAACTCTTTTCTGTAGTAGTGAGCTTTCCTTCTTTCTCTCTAACCCTAACCTCTCCTCTATTTTCTTATTTTGAAAATTGGTAGAGAAAGGGATGTTATGTCATCTCTTAAATTAATCTTTGGGGACATTGACAAATTCTTGGGCTTAAGGGTATTATGAGGAAGAAAGCCCATAAACAAACATTATATAAAGTATGAGACTAATTAAATTCATAAGGGTAAATATCAAATTATGACCTCCCATATTTATGCCATAAAATCATTAATTTATCAATCTTATTGCACTCAAAAAATTTAAATTTGGACATAATTTATTATTCAAAGATGTATTTCTAATATTTGTAAATAAATACTAAAAAAAATCATCCCACAAAATGTCAACTAAAACTTGTAAATAATTTAGTAAAATTATCAATTATAACATTCTACCCCCTTAAAAGGAATTCGTCCTCAAATTCCAGGAAAGCCTACAACTACATTATTTAGAGCATCGTTGTTTTTTTCTTTACTGGGGTCATCTAGTATTTATAGGTGAATGCATCCTCAGCTCTTGTTTCTTCAACGGTCATCAATATATGTCTGTTTAGAGATAGCATTTAATGCTAGGATACGTTGAGTTCTAATAACTTGATATGGTACTTCGAAAATAGCGCTTGGTTATCAGACAAAGCTCAAAGTGGTTATGTCACTTCTCTGTTGTACCCGAAAGTTGCCTTTTATCTTTCCTTCTTTGTACTTAGTCTACTTTGTAGCAGCTTGTATCAGAGTACAAATGTATTTGTGTAAATGGTGGTACTATGTTTCACTTACCAAGAAATAATGTTTAAACAATTCAAACCAACAAGGCAAGCATATTGAAACATATAAATCATTTAAATAAACATTATGTAGTTAAAGTAACAAGTAGACGACTTCCAAAGGGATACGTCTTTGGACGTGCTATTTTAAATTTGTAGAGCAGCAATTGGGTAGTCTCGTAACAAACCGTCTAGTGATCTACCGGGCAGTCTATTGTTAGGTTGTCTAGTGTTTACCGGGTAGTCTACAAGTCTTTGGACTTGCTATTTTTTTGAGGAATAGACTAGTGACTCGTCTAGGGAACTTAGAGTAGACCAGAGATAAGCCTTTGGGCTTATTTATAGTGCTATAGACTTGTGCCCTCGTCTAGCGATACAAAAACAGTCATGCACACTTGAGTAGACGAGTTAGTCCATAAACTTAACTTTGCCATTCAAATTTAATCTCTTTGTTAACATCAAAATTTCTAGAGATTATTAACCATAACCACTTTGGTTCCAACATGCAAAACTTTCTCACTCTTCACATCATCCTTCTCGAGTAAGCTTCCTTTACTTCATCTTCAAGCTCTCATCATCTTTCTTTCGGTAACTCCAATGGAATCTTCAAGCATTAACCCTATAACACCCTGTTTTATCGATTAGTGTATTAGAAATGGATTAAGCATGATTGAAGGCTTAATCATGTTCCTTAGGTGTTAGTTAGCTTGTGTTTCAAGTTTGAGGAGAGTCGGAATTGAAACGAGTCTGGAACGCAAGGAAACACAAATCGAGAGATTAATTACTCGAGTATAATAGGCTTTTGGGGGTAGCCTAAAATAATTAAGAAAAATATTCCAGCAGTTGGTTATACAGGAAGATGCGAAAGAAAACACCCGATTGTGCCGATAGGGCAACACGCGATGACACGTGTCACGATACCATGGAGCCACCTCACAATCCACTACCTAATCCTACACTCACCTACACATGACATGTGGACACCACTAATGACCATAACTTGACACCTAGCTTGACTAGACTAAAACCATGACACCTAGAATTCCACTAAATCCACCTAAAACTAGCTTAGCATAATCTATCAAAACAAAAGACTTGTTATCCTCATCTTATGCTTGAATGAAAGAGCACTAGAGAAGCAAAAACTAAAGGAGAAAAACGTGCAGCCATTGTTAAAAACTTTAAAGCTTTGAAGCTTGGTTGAAGGGGAAAGAACTCAACCCGTATACAACCTGAGCTGTGACCAGAAAGTCGTTTCCAAACTTCATCAAACGTTGGATCATGCTCAAATTTATATGTAGGTTCAATACTTGTTATTATGAATATGCAACGGTTAGAATTACGAACAAACCTTCAGAACGTGAGATATTCATCTCGCACAGTGGACTTAGATGGTGAGAAACTCAACCCGTATACCATCTAACCTGTCACCATAGAATGACCATCCGAGGTTATTTCACAGTTGGATTGGGCTGCAAATTTGTGAGGATATTTAGAACAGGTAGTTATTCGCTCACACCGCTACAATTTGAAATTAAATGTTTGGAATGTTAGATATGGAGCTCGAACAGTAGCCTTGAAATATGGAATAGCCATTCCCAAACCCACATTTATGTCTCTGTAAAATTACAACTGCGGATTCGTGAACCATTGGATCGATCTGAAACTTTGGAAGATGGTTTAAGACATGTTTTTCTTTAGTTTCAGCCGTCGGATTGGTTAGAAGAAGTCTGAAGCTCATATTGTAGTGGTTTCGGTTGTCGGATTTTAAAACCGATTGCGTATTCGTGTTTGTGGCTTCGACATCTTCGAGGTCACGTCCTTGCATGTGAGAATCGTCAAGGTACATAGGTGTCGACACCGTCGACTTTTCCTTTTTAATCTATTTAAGTTCATTATACTCATATTCTTAGTTCCAATATCATTTTTGATGCGTTTTAGGATTTTACGGGTTTTTCTGTCAAAGCGATCGAACGGGAAATCGACCACAGGTTCGGAACCGAATCTGACTTAGTGGGACAGCGGCTGTGTTGGTGATATTCCCCTTTGATTTCTTGCGTTTAATTCGTTTCGGGTCATCATTTCAATTCTCGTGTTGGTCGGTTGTTGATTCTGTGATTGTTTGTGTTTCTGACTGTTTTTGGACTTCGTGCGTGTGCTCGGGAAAATTTTTGGTCCAACTCACATATTGTTGGTGTCCATATATATCATATTTGAGGTTGTTTTGGGAAAGTATGTCGAGGTTCGTGCCGGTAGCATGGACGTGTTCGAGAGCTTTATGGGGAAGCGTGCACTGTTAGGTGAGGGGGAAGAAATTCCAATTATCGGGACTATGGGCATGAAATATGAATATTTACATGTGTGGGGATTCTCAACCCCCATTGATTATTGATTGATAATATGATATATGATGACATGCTTAGTTGATTACGTGATATATGGTTATTATTTTATTTCTCCATTGATCATATGATGTTTTGTTGATAATATTGTACTATGTGTTGTTGATATATTGATGTTTGGTGGATCAATATTGGTGATACTTTGGAGGTGTTTGATATGAAATTAGGTTGATAGCTTGATTAGGAAGTTATGATGTCATGTGGTGATATCTAGGTGTTAGATGGAAAGGTGGTGTGAAATTATGTGGTGATGGATGCATGTGCATATCATTGCGTTGGTCAACCTTATGGGTAGTCACAATAGTTGTTTGAGTGGTTACTAATATGAGGTTGATGTTGCTGTATTGTGAACGAAAGTTGGATAGTTTTCCAAAGGGCCCATATGACTAGCTACGATAAGCCGTTTGAGTAGCTATCATACGAGGTCAGATAATACTTGTGCATAGGTACAATAGTTGTTCGAGTGGTTATTGCACAAGAGGTGTATCTATGTAGCTGTACACAGAGGGGCCGTGTGAACAGTTGCAATAGTTGTTTGAGCAATTGTCACACGAGGTTGAGGTGGACTATTCGGAGCGACCAAGATGATGGAACTCGTGTTGGTGACGTAGGAGTTAGTAGCCCAACTACCGACTGAACGTTGTTCCAGAATTGGTCAATCATGCATATAGGACCAGTTGTGCATTAGAATAAGTTATGATCTTAGTTGCTGAGACATCGAGGTTGATTGGTATGATAATGATCTTGGGAGATGGTTGTGTTTGTTTATGTACATGTTGATAAGTGGTATTTTATGTTGTTTACTATTCATGATGATTAGAGTTTCTTACCTCCTGTATATCTCTGTTTCTCTGTTTATATTTATTTTGGGTTCGGTTCATGAATCGAAGACGGAGATGAGCCTATAGCTGGCGTAGAGGCGAAGAAGGTGACGAAGACTTTTAGAGTTGAAATTGAGTCTTTAGTATTTATACCACGGCCAGTGGAGTGTCAGTTTTCGGTTTATGCCCTTGCTTCTGCAATGCTCTAATGTTGTATATATATGTTTTATTGTTTAAAATACATGATGTAAATGTTTTTAAATTTATCTGTTATTTTATTACATGCATCTGCATAATGTGGCGCCCGAAAATGGGTGTCACATTTGGTGGTATCAGAACAGTTCGGTTCTAAAATGGATTGTGGGGTTATGTCCAATTAGAATCAAGGACTGCGAGATACAAGATGTTGTTACTAGCCGTGTCTAGTTGAACCTACATCAGGTGTTGACTATGTTTAAAAGTTGGGTAGAGTGTTCGTATCCAAGTTGTCTTTTGTTTCTTTACTGAGAAATAATGATAAATGTTTCGATTATTTATAAGAAGTATGTGTTATATATTTCTTATGAACATGAGCTGATGGTTACCTCTACAGGAACCTATAACTAGTGGGACTCATGGTAGCCAGAGTGGGAACAACGTGGAAGATAAAGATGTGGAAGTAGAGATTCCTGGAGTGGAAGAAGAAAATGAATCTGAAGTAATGAAGAAAATACGAGATATGGCCATAACTATGATGATTCAGTCACAGCAGAATGCACAGTTAATGCAGCAACTTCAACAGCAGCAAAATCAGCAATCCCATAATCAAGAAATAGTAATGGATGCGGGACTAGTTGCATTTATGAAAGGAAAGTCTCCACAATTTCATGGAGAGTATAATCCAGAGGGAGCAAAATTGTGGATACAGGAGATAGAAAAAGTGTTTACAGCTATGCGTTGCAGGGAAGACAGAAATGTCACATACACATCATTCATGCTACTAGGAGGCCCAGAGTTATGGTGTAAGAATCGTTAGAAGATTTTGGAAGCAGATGGAAGAATCATTACATGGGAACTGTTCAAGGAAAGTTTCTCGGAAAAATATTTCCCTCAGGTAATTAGACATGAGAAGGAGCAGGAATTTACAAGTCTGAAACAAGGAAACATTTCAGTGGGAGAATATGCTATCAGGTTTGATGCTTTGATCAAGTTCTCCAAGTTTTATCAAGTATGCCCAGATGAAAAGTGGATCTGTAAAAGGTTTGAGGATGGTTTGAGAAATGAATTACAGAGAGCAATGTTACCGTTGGGGATTTCTAGGCTTCCAGAATTGATCGAGAGATGTACTGCAGAGGAAAGTCTTGGTAAAAAGATCGAAGCCCGTCAGCAAAGGAAGAATAAAGGGCCAATCAGAAATCATCAGAACAATGGGAATGAAGGACTTCGCCATGAGCAAAAACCATATGATCGTCCAAGATCGTAAAATGTAACAATAGGAGAGGATGGACACAAGCAGTATCGTTGTTTCAGATGTGGTGGTGCACACTTGATGAAACATTGTCAAGTAAACAATGTTGTTTCTTTTAAATTTGGTAAGGCAGAACATGTTTTCCTGGATTGTAGACAAGGAAATGTAACAAATGCTGGAAGACAAGGAACATGAGCACAATCTCAAGGAATGGAACAACAAGCAGTGTGAACTCCAACAACGGGACGTGTGTTCACATTGAGAGGAGCTGAGCATTATCAATCATGAGCAGTGAGGTTTTTGTTGATGATCTTTTGAAAGAAGTTAGCAAGTTTCTCTCATGATGATGTTTTGAATCTATAAGTTAGATATCTATGTAGTTATGTTAAGGATGATGATGTATATATTCTGATGGCATAATATGTAAAAATATGTGTGAAAATATGAATCTACAAGTTGGTGTATGTTTAAATTTGGATAAGTTAAAATATAAGAATCAGTAAAGTTGTGTTGTTGATAATTGTATCAGAGTGTGCAGTGGAGTTGATGTTGCATGTAACCCCTGCAAAATTTCGAGGACGAAATTTCTTTTAAGGGGGGCAGTAATGTAACACCCCGTTTTCTCGATTAGTGTATGAGGAAAGGATTAAGCATGATTGAAGGCTTAATCACGTTCCTTAGGTGTTAGTTAGCTTGTGTTTCAAGTTTGAGGAGAATCAAAGTTGAAACGAGTCTGGAACGCAAGGAAACACAAAACGAGAGATTAATTAATTGAGTAATTAATTAATTGAGGGTTAGAATATTAAAATTAGATTGGGCTCAAGTATAATAGCCTTTTGGTGGTAGCCTAAAATAATTAAGAAAAATATTCCAGCAGTTGGTTATGCAGGAAGACGCGAAAGAAAACACCCCGTTGTACCGACAGGGCAACACGTGATGACACGTGTTGCGATACCATGGTGCCACCTCACAATCCACTACCCAATCCTACACTCACCTACACATGACATGTGGACTCCACTAATGACCATAACTTGACTCCTAGCTTGACTAGACTAAAACCATGACACCTAGAATTCCACTAAATCCACCTAAAACTAACTTAGCATAATCTATCAAAACAAAAGACTTGTTATCCTCATCTTATGCTTGAATGAAAGAGAACCAGAGAAGCAAAAACTAAAGGAGAAAAATGTGCAGCCATTGTTAAAAACTGTAAAGCTTTGAAACTTTGTTGAAGGGGAAAGAACTCAACCCGTATACAACCTGAGCTGTGACCAGAAAATCGTTGTAAAACTTCATCAACCGTTGGATCATGCTCAAATTTGATATGAAGGTCCAATACTTGTTCTACTGAATATCCCCCGGTTAGAATGGTGAGTAAACCTTCAGAAAGTGAGATATTCAGCTCACACAGTGGACTTAGATGGTGAGAAACTCAACCCGTATACCATCTAACCTGTCACCATAGATCGACCATCTGAGGTTATTTCACCGATGGATCGGGCTGCAAATTTGTGAGGGGATTTATAACAAGTAGTTGTTCGCTCTCACTGTTATAATTTGTTATTAAAGGTCTGGAATGTGAGATATGGAGCTCGAACAGTAGCCTTGAAATATAGAATAGCCATTCCCAAACCCACAACTATGTCTCTGTAAAATCACAAGTACAGAAGGATATGGAGCGTGATATTCCGATCTTGCTATGTAAGCTGAAACAAATACTCCCTCCGAGCTTCCTTGATTCGATGGAACATCTTCCCATCCACTTACCGTACGAAGCACGAGTGGGTGGACTAGTTTAATATCGTTGGATGTACCCCTTTGAGAGGTATTAAAATTATTTTGTACCTGCAGTCAATTATGATATAAAATTAGGTATTTTAGTGGATGAGGCTTCTACTTTTGCCTCGTTTTACTATCCAGACAACATAGAGACAAGGAGGTCTAGATAGCCGCGTAATGTTGACGTTGGTGAAGGATGTTTTTCTAGTCCTCAAATGTCCATTTTTGATAATCCGAACAAGCCATGTGGTGCAGAAAAGAAGTCATGGTTAGGTGTTTGTGAAATGATAGCTATTAACTTGTACGTGCATCAAAATTGCGACGAGGTGGAGCCATTACTAGAGTAAGTTGCTATTAATTCATTAGTATCATCTTAAATGTGTTATTATTGCCTATTTAATACATTTTCTATTGTCTAATGATAGAATATATGCCAATGAGCTGAAAGAGCTTGATCCCGACATCTCGGAGTCTCAAATTCATCAGTAAGTTGCCAAACATTTTCCTAAGTGGTTCAAAAATTATGTAAGCCACCTACCTTATATGCCTTTTAAGTTCTACCTTGTGATTGTTTTCACAACTAATACTCTTCATAATCATTAATACTAGGTTTTAGCTAAGGAAAACCAAATTCAAGATACAGTGTTGTACGCTTTAGCATGGGGACCAAACAGAAGGATTCAAACATTTGAGACTTACATAATAAATAGATATAAGTTTCACACAAGTCGATGGGGTCAAGGCATGAAAACTTCAAATTCCGACATTTGTGTTCGAGGGACCAATGGTCAATTAGAGGATGATTTTTTTGGAATATTCACTGATATTATGAACTAGCATATTCAAGTCATCCCAGTAAAAACATAGTCTTAGTCAAGTGTGAATGGTTCGATAACATTCCACTAGGGGCACAAAAGTTAATAATAGGTATGGGACTGTAGAAGTTAGGAAGTCACGAAGATATCAGGTGTAGGGTCCGTTTATATTTGTGTAACACCCCGTTTTTTGCTATAAGTGTTTATGTATTCCTTGTTTGCCTTAGATATGTTTTTGGGACTAAGTGGGATATGTTTTTGGGACTAAGTGGGATTTTCTAGGCTTTAAATCCCTTTCTGGTGCACGAGCACAATCGTGCTCATGTACCGGCATGCCCGTGCTCATAGGCGTGCTCAGTGACTGAGTGAGCCACGAGCACGGTTGTGCTCAAAGGGGGCACGGCCATGTCGAAAACGTGAGTCAGAGATGCTCATTTTGCCTGCCCGTGCTGACTTAAGCATTACCCCGTGCTAAATTGGGAGCACGGCCGTGCTCAAGGCTGAGTCTATAAAAGCAAGTCAGTGTGTGAGGGTTATTGTGTGTAACCCTATTTTGGCACATTGGGTAATCTTAGTGTGACAGAAACTCTTCCCCTTTCCCTTCCTTTGAACCCAATCAAGTTCTTGCGTTCTTGCTCTAGTTTTGGGAGAGTAGTCACGCGTTGTGTCAGTAGAGGTAAGCCGATTATCCCTCAATTAATCTCTTTTCCTAATTTTTGGATTGGGATTAATTGGTTGTTCTTATATTTAGCCAAGGCTTGGGAAACTCATCGAGCCGCTTGAGGGAACGCGACCAGTTTACTTTTTCAGGGTTTGATCTTTTTTACCAGGTATGGGGAGAAGGGAAAGTATGAACATGTAGGCATTATAGGTTGCGTAAGATGAGGTTAACCCTATTTGTTTGCTATTTGATTACATGTTAACTGTTGCTATATGACTATTGTTAATGATTCCTGTAACACCCCGTTTTTCGTAAATAAGCTTAGTGATTTTATATATGTTATATATATATTTGTATATGCTTGTTATGTTTGTTTTTAATGCCTAAGTTCATGTTTGGGGAAGTTTAGCCTTAGAAAGGTTCAATCCTTTTAGAGTCCAAGTAACATGTTTCACCGTTTTGGCAATATCTTGAGTTCTATATGTTTGATCGAGGTGATCTTTGTGGTGTTTGAAAGCTAAGAGAATTATCTACAAGTCTTATTTTATGTGTTTTGGCCAATTTGGTCGTTTATATGGTTTCTCGGTGCAATCTTTGAGTGCTTCGTGCTCAGGAATTGAGCAAGGCCGTGGTGTTCAACAGGGAGCAAGGTCGTGCTCAGGTCTCAGAGTCAATAAATAGAGCAGTTCCAGGAGGGTTGCGACCCAAACCCTCTTTTTGGCACTTTGGACAATCCTAGTGCGACAGAAACCTATTTCCTTTCCCTTCCCTTGAACCCCTTGAAGTTCTTGGTGTTCTTGATCTAGTTTTGGGAGAGAAGTAGCGCGCTATTATCGTTTAAGGTAATGTTGTCTTCGCTCTATCTTAGTCTCTTTTTCTATTATTAGATTTAGAGACTAATTGGTTATCCTCTTCTTGTTTGGCCAAGGCTTGGGGAACTCGTCGAGCCGCTCAAGGGAACATATCTAGTCTGCCAACGTTATCGTTTGGGAATCTTCATACCAGGTATGGGGAGAAGGAATAGTATGAGTATGTAGGCTTGGGGGTAGCATAAGACGAAGGGTAGCGTAAGACTATATGGTTAAGTGTTGTTGATGATTGTCTGTTGTGATAATAATATTGGTATGAATGTTCTTATTATTAATTGATGTTGTCAGTTATGAATATGTTAATGTTGTGATACCATGATTATGATGAGTATGATGCAATTGATTGTTGCTTGTGTTATACTCTTTATGAGTGTTGATTGTTGAGGATGTTAATGCCAACAATGATGTTAAGACGTTAAAATGCGTTAATGATAATAATGAGAATTAAGGGATGTTTTTCCCAGTTTTTCATAAGACAGGAATATAGTGTGAGATATAAGGTTATGTTCGTAGGTCTTAGTTAAAGACCCTATGATTGATTAGTGAGTGTTCTAGGAACATTAATAACGAAGCTTTGATTAAAGGATTAATTCCCCATAATGATAAGACATGAATATTAATGAAGAATGGTTTAAATTAATGAAGTAGATGATCAGTGGATTAGTAAAAGCCAATAGGTTAAATCTGTGAATTGTTCCAATGATTTGGGAAAGGGTTTCTGACTCTTTCTGCCCAGATTAGTACAGCCACGCTCCATAGAGCACGACCGTGCTTAACAAGGAGCACACCCGTGCTCCAGTTTGAAACCCAGAGCAGGATGCACATTTGAGCATGCTCGTGCTTAGCTGGTAGCACGATCGTACTTGTTTGTAGGTCCAGCACGCCCGTGCTCACCTGACCAGAACAAAACCAGAATGCATGAAATAGGGGTTTTCACCCCAAACGGTTAAAAGACTTAATAAGATACCAATGGAACATGAAGACCAAAGACAAGTGATTAGATGTTATACCTTGGTAGCCTAGTGGCCAAGGGAGCCTTGATGCATGATGGTCAAGGTGGTAATCTCTAGTGCTTAATGGCTAGTGTAACAGCCCGATTTTCGTATATGCTATATTAACAAGAAATATTTATTTATTTATATTTTTAACTGAGACCAAGGAAATGATTTTGGAGAAAACAAAATCATATATAGAACCTACTCTATAGTAGGAATCTCTGGTTAAAATTTGGGTTTAAAACTCAGACGGAAACCAGTCTGTGTTTTTACTGATAGTATAATTTTATACCAGCAGAAAACCCTAATTTGACCTGAAAATGAAAAATGTAGATTTTTTTTATTATGTCCGTTAGGAATTCTACTTTCCAAATTTCTGATCAAAAATAAAATATTATGTTTATTTGGACGAATTTTGGTGAAAGTTCGAACGAAAAACGGTATGTGTTTTCATTGACAGTAAGATTTTACTGATCAGAAAACCTAATTTTGACTCGTGAACGAAATTATGTATGTTTAAAACATATTTCTAACTAGTTTGGTTATTTTGAAAATTTTCAATTGAAAACGAAATATTATGTTTTTATTCTGGCGTAAAACCCTAATCGGGAAATCGACGAAGTCGAGAACGGAACTATAGAGACAGAACCGGACACCGGAGGAGCTGAGTCATGGGGTGAGTCACCACCATGACTCACCAATCATTTATGAAGTATTAAATGTAATTTTATGTGAAATGACCCAAATGCCCTTAATCTTAACCTAACCTATCCTAGTTAGTTTTTAACCGTGGTTAAGGCAAGTCAAGGCAAATTTGGCTTCCTCCTCCTCGTTTGTGGCCCAAAATCAGCCACACACTCCTTCATTCTTGACCACATACTCCTAACCTAACCATGATTACAATTAACTATAGTTAAGTTATTATATTATTGTTTAAGCTTAACTAACCTATGCTAAGTTAAGTCCAACTATGGTTTACTCTTATAGACATTAAACAACACATTTTTATGCCCCAACTCCCTCTTTGGAAGCAGCCAACCCCTCTCCCCACACTTAACACATTTCATTTTTTTTTCCTAAGTCATTTCTTCACAAAAACACTAAGAACTCCATTGGTGTTCTTCACAAGTTCTTCTTTGTTCTTTAAGTTCCTCATCAAACTTCTTCCTTCTAGGGTGAGGAATCTATTCTTAATCATCTTAGCTACATTAATCATCCATTAATCTCCATGTTCATCAACTATTTCATGAATTTCCATTCTTAGATCTAGAACTTCAAATAATTCTAGAAAATTGTAGAAAAATCATTTTAAAGTGAAAACAATTTCTATGATCTTGATATGTCTTCTACTATCATCATCTAAGAGTATGTAATCAAAAGCATTTTTCTTCCTATTTTTCTTGTTAAGGCCAAATCTATGATTTAATGAGCAAAGGAGATTTTGTTCAATTTTTAACTTAGATGAAGTTGGATCTATGCTATCTAGGGTTTCTATACTCTAAATCCTAAACTGATTTCAAGTGTCATCAAGTTTTTCTATATTTCAAGACTTAGATCTATTTCTTCAAAAATCACGCAAAACTACTTATAAAAATGTTTGATGAGTTATGACTCTTGTTGTCATCTCTCTTATACCTATACTTTCCTTATCCAAGAGCTTGAAATCAAAAGAAATTCCCAGCCTTATTTTACTCTCATGGCCAAACCCCTAACCCTAGAAGTTAGAGGATTTTGTTTCATATTTTTGGAATTGTAACACTTGATCTAGATTAGTTAAGACTCTAGTAACTAGGATCCAAAAATGAGATTCAGAAAATAACCCTAGACTATTTTTGAGTCATGGCCGAATATAACTTAATATGTTCATAATTGGATTTTGTTTGATTAATTTGTTGTTATGATGGTTTGGTTGAAGGTTAATCTGGTAACTGTGGTGTAGTAACGAGGATCGGAAAGTTCGTGATTCCGGTGTTTGTTCAGGTGGGGGAAAGAATCAACCTGTCACCAGAATGGAAAATTAGTATATATTATAATAATTGTGTAGGGCGGCCTAAACCCTACTAGTGGTCGAGTAATCGACAAGACGAAAATCACATTGGAAACCTTTTTGTAGTACCAATGATGATTTGGGGATTGTAGGTTTATCGACATTAGGTTAATCTTATGATATTTTGTATGTCTGACTTTAATATTATTGACTATTTCTGATGGTTGAGGTATTCTACTTCATGTGACGTTTTGTTTTGATGTTTGAATATTTTAGTGATTATTGTGTTATGCATGATCTGCCTGGTTTGATAATATGCTTAGTTGACTTTTAAGTAAGGATATGTGTTGTTCGGCAGATATTTGTTTGGGTGAGAGAAAAATGGTGATGTAGAGGTGCCTAGCCTGAATTAATCATTTCATATATAAGAGGTGACATATAGTATGTGTTGGGGCTAAGATTGAAGGTTGAGGCATTAGGTTATTATTGATACGGGTTAGTGAGGTTCATATGTGTGCATTGTTGTTTGCAACCGTGTGTTGGGAACACACCAGGTTAGGATATCCTATTATGGATATCGGATATTTGGGGTGAGTGCCCTACGGATGTAGATGTCGAGGTAGACTACCGTAATACTCTTTTAGTTCTTGACGCGTTCGAATATTCTTGGAATTATACCATTCTAGAATGATATTCCTTGATGCGTTCTCATATTCTTGGCACTGGATCATTATGGACTAATACTCGCTTAGTCCTTAACACGTTCAAAAGTTATTGGCACTCGACCGTTTTAGACTAATACTCGTTTAGTCTTTGACGCGTTCGAAAGTTATTTGCATTGGATCGTTCTGGACTACTGACTAACGTGACAGAAATTGAGATGGCCAAGTCAGCATAAAGGTTTAGTTGCATGAGTTTGAGGGTAGAGGAAGATACCGTGATTTGATGATGATTGTTAGTTATGAGTGATGCGTGTCTTTGACTGTTATTATATTATATGATATGTATTCCTTTTCCGCTTTTGATGATATAAATGTTTCTTATCCCCTATATTTTATGTATGTTGTACTTTATTTCTTATGTGATCGTGCGAGAAGACCCTATGGAGTCAGTTAAGGAGGAGTTGAATGGAACTCCTTATGAGCCAGAAGCTGGAGGTCGAGCACTAGACCCGAGTGGTAGAGTTTAGATAGTTAAGGCCAGTGTGTCTTGTGAGACGTTTTATATTTTCCGTTGAGTATAATAGTTTATATAAGTATGTGCCTGTAAGGGATTCTACTGATAGGATACCCTAAACAGTGTTTTGTTAACTCTGATGCAAGACATATGTGTGTATGTATAATATAAGTATGATGTGGTGTGTTAACTTTCAGAAGTTGGATGCTTTTATATTTAAGTTTTAATTTTTACGTATTTTCGGAATATATATTTAACGTTAAGCACGAGATTAAGTAATTAATTAATAAGGTTTTAATTTAATGGCACGACGGGGTATCTCATTTGGTTGTATCAGAGCAGTTCGATTCTAATCGGACTGTGAGGTTTAGGATGTTGTTACTGGTCGTGTCTAGTTTAATCCACACCGGATATTGACTATGCTTAGAAGTTGGGTAGTAAGTCCGGATATGATAGCTTTGATGTGGAGGATCGCATTATCTGCGGGATTGCATGACGAGACCCAGTTGTTCCCACTGTGGGAAACCAGGTCATATGGCTCGAGAGTGCAGACAGGGGGCTATGCAGCAGCCAGTAGCTACGGGTACAGGAGCTGGAGGCTTTAGAGGTGGAGCTGGAAGAGGAGTTCCGGTAGCAGGATAACAGGTGGCTAGACCTCAGGCCACTGAAAGAGTGTTTACCGTGAGGGGAGCTGAATTCTCAATCTAGGGATCTTATACAAGGTATGTATTTGATATCAGATAGATTTTGTCTGTTTGTTTAAGTAGCGTGATAAATAAGAAAAGATGGGAGTTTTGTTGAGGTATAGTTGTGACTGGTAGGATGTGAACCCTTAAGGTCAATATAGTGAGTGAGACAATTATTATAAGTCTAATGTTGATTGAGGCATATTATCACTAAGAGAATCTAAGGTAATGATCAAATGCTCGTAGTTAAGATTGATGGTATGAATTTGGAAGATTAAAAGGAAAGTACCTATAGTAATTTCACCTAAGTTGAATATGAGCAGAAAAGATGATTTCTTGTGTAAATTGAGTTTGTTATAGAAATTCAAAGTTGTTGAGTTAGATAATCCTAATCGGCGTAGTTTCTTTTGATTTTAGTTTATCTTAAGGAGTGATGAGATGTTTTACTTGGAGACTTGAAATGTGTGATTTGGATATAATCTGGAATAATGGAATACGCTCCAAGGAAGTAAGACTGTGATTGGATACATTGAGTAAGAAATTAAGGTAATATTGATTGTGGTGTTAATTGTGGGAGTTAGATGTGGAAATAAGATTTTCTAGTTGACCAGTATTAAGAAGACGAAAGGATTAAGTTTTAATTATGCCCATCAAGGATGATAGATTAAGGTGAAAAGTTAAGGACAATGAATAGAATGTAGTGATGGATAGTCTCGTGGATAAATAGAACGATATAATGATGAATCATGTAATGAAGTTACTATTGTCACTTAGGGGGAAGACAACAAAGGGAAATATAATTTGGGATCTTTAGATTAAGATATGATTACAAGATTCTATCCAGATTCAAGTCACGAAATTCCGAGGTCGGATTTTTTTCTAAGAGGGGTGGTAATGTAACAGCTCGATTTTCGTATACGCTGTATTAACGGTAAAGATATATTTATTTATATTTTTAACTGAGACCTAGGAAATGATTTTGGAGAAAACAAAATCATATGTAGAACCCAATCTATAGTAGGAAGCTCTGGTTAAAATTTGGCTCTAAAACTTAAACGGAAACCGATCTGTGTTTTTACTGACAGTATAATTTTATGCCGGCAAAAAACCCTAATTTGACCCGAAACTGAAAATTGTAGATTTTTTATATTATGTCCATTAGGAATTCTAATTTCCAAATTTTTGATCAAAAATAAAATATTATGTTTATTCGGACGAATTATGGTGAATGTTCGAACGGAAAATGGTATGTGTTTTCACTGACAGTAAGATTTTACTGATCAGAAAACCTAACTTTGACTCGTGAACGAAACGGTTTATGTTTAAAACATATTTCCAACGACTTTGGTTATTTTGAAAATTTCCAATCGAAAATGAAATATTATGTTTTTATTCGGCCGTAAAACCCTAATCGGGAAACCGACGGAGTCGAGAACGGAACTACAGAGACAGAACCGGACACCGGAGGAGCTGAGTCATGGGGTGACTCACCAACTATTTATGAAGTATTAAATATAATTTTAGGTGAAATGACCAAAATGCCCTTAATCTTAACCTAACATATCCTAGTTAGTTTTTAACCATGGCTAAATCAATTCAAGGCCAATTTGGCTTCTTCCTCCTCATTTGTGGCCCAAAATCAGCCACACCACATCATCATTCTTGACCATATACTCCTAACCTAACCATGATTACAATTAACGATAGTTAAGTTATTATATTATTGTTTAAGCTTAACCTAACTTATGCTAAGTTAAGTCCAACTATGTGAAGTTGACACAGGCAAACACAAGAAGGGGGGTTGAATTGTGTTTGTTAAAGATTTTTGAAAACAACCTTTTTCAAAAACTATTTTATCACACAAAGAATATAAAGGAGAAGCACACACACAGGAAAGGATCTTTTAAAAGCTTAACAAATTCAAGTTTGAATCCCCACAGTCAGTATAAACAAATAAAGCAGTAAGAGATAAGGGATAGAGGATTCATGCAAGTGTTTTATTCTGGTTCACTCTCTTCCAACCAAGAGCTACGTCCAGTCCCTTCAACTTGAAGGTTTTATCCACTATTTCTCCAAATAGATTACAACTAACTATTCAACACCTCTCCAGGCTACAAGTATTCATTTCTTACCAAGCCTCTTCAGGCTCTAACTCTAACAAAGAGATTTAACTTATGATCTTCTTAACTCACTATGTGTGAGGATATGAAAGTTTAAGATCCGTTGAATATTTTCACAATATTCAAACTAAAGATTACAAACTTTTGCTCTTAAAAGAATGAAAGAATGAGAGATTGTAGATAGGAAAAAGTTATTCTTTAGAGGTTGAGGTCTTCTATTTATAGTGACCTTCTTCTTCAATTGAAATGCTTCAACGGTTATTTTGAGTTTTCCAGTTTAGAGATAACATTGAATGCTCAATATCTGTTGTGACTGATAGCTTGATCGTGGCCATGCTGAAAGGTATTCTTGGTTATCATGGTTGCACAAAATGGAGGCTTACTACTCTGAGCATTTGCAGTTTGAAAATTGTCTTTCCTCCTTTGTGTAAAATCCAGCTGTTTCAGCAATAAAGGTGCTATCGTACAAGTCGTTTTGTATTTCCTCATTGTACTATGTTGCTTTTTGTATTTCCTCGATGGTACTATGATATTCTCACAAGGAAACAAAGCATTAAATAGATAACACAAATGAGAAGAACAAATATTCTATTGGAATAAATATCAATCATTTTAAATAAACTCAAGTGGACTGGATTGCATTTATTCTCCTTGGAAGAACATATTTGAGATAAAACCTCGTCTACTAAAAATCTCCGCCTACTCAGTTATATGTGAGACTAAGCCTATTCACTCTTTCATTTAGCTCGTCCACTGACGTGGCAAATCCTCTCGTCTATCAGGTATTTGGACTTGCTATATCTCAGTGAGTTATCTTGATCTACGCCTAGTGACGTGGTAATTAGAGCTCGTCTACTAAAAAAAATTCTCGTCTACTCGTTATTTTATTTCTCCGTCTACTCAATTTTTTTAAAGCTCTCGTCTACTGACGTGGCAAATTAAAGTTGTCTACTTAGAAAATTTATGCCTCGCCTACTTAAACTCCTATCTACTCAAATAAATAAGTAAATATGTTTACCAAACACTTGAGCAGTTCGTTTATGGATGCGAAATCACAAGATCAAAACCAAGCAGATATATTGGTAACATCATCAAAGTTTCCATAACTTACAAGATTCAAGTAACCCTGCAAAATTGGATAACCTTGTTAGATCTCAAATAACACTTTGCCAAGCAAATTTACTCCTTTTACTAACATCAAAACTTAGAGATTGATTAAATCCAAATCACTTTGGTTCCAACAATCTCCCCCTTTTTGATGATGACAAAAACTAATTAAATTTGAGTAGAAAAGTCTAATTGAGATTACAAAGCTCCCCCTAAGACAAAGCATTCAAACTTTTAACAGGAAAAGCATATGACAGAAATTCAACAGCACGTGTATATAGCTTATTAGATCAGTGCTACTACTTATCAGTTGAGATAGTGTCAGAGCTTTATAGTCTTTATCAAACTTATAGATATGTTTCAGAGCAAATAAAATATATCATATCAAACAATGTTAGAGCATGTAGACTTAGGATATATCATAGCAATAAACAAATCATAGTAAAACAGTATTAGAGCATTCAAAACAGATATAGTATATCAAAGCATAAACAGAAAGAGACATGCATATGCAGACAAGTGTATACTATTCAAAAACTGACTTTCATATTAAATTTAATTCTCTTTCCTTTCTCCCCCTTTTTTGTCATCGAATAAAAAGGTAAAGGAGTGGACCATCATTGTTGGTAAAGAAAGAAAGGTTAAGAACAGGGTGGTGGAGGTGAGGGGTTCTGAGTTTGGGTTTTCTTGAAATCCATCAGGAATTCCAACATTTTGTTGACAACTTCTAAGGTTGGGGCCATTGATGTTTGAACTTGTTGGCGAACATCCTCTTTGATTTGCACAATCATCTTTTCAACTTTTTCATCAACCAACTTGCGAACTTTGTCATCAATAATTTTGCCAAGTACCTCTTCAAGATTCTGTGGCAGGGCAGGTGGTCTTGAGCTTTCAACAGAGTCTTGGATATTCTCTTGAGCTTGGAAGGTGCTTAAGGCTCTAGACTGTTGAGGTTGGTCCTGAGGGTGAATGACTATGAGAGCCAATGGTTGAGATGAATGCTTCTCAGAAGTGCTAGGTCTGGGAATAGACTCAGCTACTTCTTCAACCTTAGCAACAGGTTGAACCACTTCCACTTGAGGAACACACTGAACTTCTTCAACTTCCATGTCTTCAACAATAATTTCCTCATCTGTGTGCTTTGAAGGTGGTGAAAGAGGAGGTGAAGTAGCATATTGCAGCACTGGTTCTGGTATCTCTTTGGCCCAATAAACAATGTCTTCATTTTCAAGAATGCAGGTTGGTAACAGGAAGGCCCAAAATGTCGTTGTTTATGATGAATCTGCATTTGGAAAGGCCACATTTGTCTCTGACTTTGGGAATGACTCTTTTCTCTTCTTGAGTCAGACCTGAAGTAGACGCCTCTCTAGTACAGTGAATGATGTGAGATCTCCAGATATCAGTCGCAGGTTCAGTTTCGTAAACTTGTTCAATTGGAAGAGATTCCCAATACTCCAACAACGTGTGATCAAAGGGTTCAGAATCAAGATCCAGCATTATTGATTCATTAGATGGCATTTTTCCAGTGTTCCTCTCTTTCTTCAGATCCTGGTCTTTATCATGTCAACCATTGGTAGCTTGGGACATATCATGTAGGGTCTGAATCCTATTATTGTTTTCTCCAGAGAATGATGCAGTCATGTTGGGGGCACAAAATTTGCAGCCCTGGCATATCTTGGCATTTCTAACTCCATTATCCAAAAAGCATACATGAGTTGATCAATAAAGTCAATAGCTCTGCCATATTCACTGGTATGAATAAAGGACTTCCATTTTGTGTTGGCATCCATGATGAATGGAACATGTGTGAATGATCTTGATCTCTTTTCAAGAACATCTTTAAGATTTTTCTTTCTTGGATCCTGAGTCCAGTCAGATATGATGTGCCTCTCTACACCATCAGTGAAAGGTTTAAAGGGTGTGGATTTGATGAGGTTTGGGTAGATCTTCTTAGGAGGGAATCTCTTCTGTGGTAGATGGGTGAGTAGAGGTCTAAGGGAATTGAATAACTCAGATGGAAATGGTCCAGAAGGAGTATGTGGTTCAGGGTTAATCCAATATGAGTAGATGTTTTTAGGTTCATACTTTTATTCTGGTAGAGGATACCATCTGGTTAGAATAGGTTTAGGTTCAGTTTGGTGTGTGTGAAATAATATTTTCAAGTCTCTCTTTACCTTGGATAGGCTTTCAGCTTTGCCATCATAAAGAACAGAGAGATGAGTGTAGGGGAATCTATTTCTTGGTATTTTAGAAAAGGGTGCACTAGGGCAAATACCATCATCTGGTTGATTGAACCATAGGTCATTAGTAGGGATGATAGGTTGGAATGTTGGTCTTGGAGGTGAGGCTATTTGTGTAGTTTGTGATGGTTGTGGTGAAGCAAAGATAGGATATACACGTCATTGGGTGAAGGTTGTGAAATAACAGGCACAACAGGTTCAGAGACATTATCGATCCTATCTTCTACGCTAGAGACTAATGCATCAACTGCTAATTGTACATGGTCATTAGCAGGGATGATTACCTCAGAAGCCATAACTGACTTAGCTTTCCTGACAGGTTGCCTTCTAGTTTGTGTAGGAATTAGATCATTTGCATCAGCAGCAGTAGTAGCAGCAGTCCTCTGCTTCTTCAGAATGGCACCAATTGGGACTGTGTCCTCATCCTCATCATCATCCTCATTGTGTGAGAGGACCATTTTCCTTGGCCTTTTCTGAGCAGGAGCAGCAGTAGATTCCCTTATCATAATTCCAGAAGCAGGCCTCTTAATGGCAGGTCTTCTTGCAACAGGTTTTTTCTGAGCAGGGTGCCGACGAGGGCAGGGAGTGGTCACCGATACAAGAAGGCACGGACAAGGAGTGGCTCCTGGAAAGCTTCTAAGTGGAGGGACACATGAATGAACCGATCACACACCCGAATAAGAGGGATCCTGAGACTGTGTAGGTATGGGAATATACAATTGAGGATGGCTTATATGAATTGATTGGTACTACCTATACCAATAAGATGCATCTTCTTTTCGAGAGCCCATCACTTAAGAACTCCACAGTTAAGCGTGTGACTTGGAGCAATTCTGGGATGGGTGACCTCCTGGGAAGTTTTCCCAGGAAGCGTGTGAGTGAGGACAAAGTACGCTGAAAAGACCCGTGTTGGTTTATGGGGACAGTCGTCAATCAATAAAGCAGCCAGGGATGTTACAAATGGTATCAGAGCCACTACCCTGTAACACCCTCACTAGGCATTACTACGTAACACATGAGGATTTAAATTAAAAGATAGTTTGCTGGTTGTTTTTCGGGAAATTATGTTCTTTCAAGTCAGAAAACTGGGGTATAAAAAATTTTTCTTCTATGGATAACTCTGAAACCCAAAATACATACATTTAAATATTAAAGTCGCATTTGGAACAAAGTCGCCACAACGTACAACATCTCTTAAAAGTTTCAAAATTCGAAGGGAAAAGCGTAAACTACAGACTGATACGTATAACACTACATTTACTGACCTCTTCAGATATACGACCCAACCCAGACTCCTAAGTTGGTCACTCTATCAAATATTCATTGGAGAGGCCCCCGTGGCCATCCCCCAATCAGAATACTCCTGCAACCATTTAAAACTAAGTCTTCAAGCTACTTAGGAAGACTCCTCTGCACCATCGGTACTAGAATACCAAGGTACAACAGCAAAACCAGAAGAAACCTGATATATTTGTAAGGGTGAGACACCAATATATGGATTGGACACAATAACCATATGCACGATACATGCATCACATCAACATATTAACAATTACCAAATATTAACAGATGAATCAACAAGTATTATATAAATGGGTTTCATACCCCTATAGTCAACTTTTATGAAGATTATGCATGACACTTCAATATTCAGGCTCTAAAGCTTAATCTCCAGAGATCCCAACATCCTCAAAATGATTTGATCAGGCCCAATACATTGTCTCATTGGCTAGCTAAGCACAACGATAATACATCGTCTCATTGTTGATTTAAACACAACGATATGTACATCGTCTCATTGTCCATTTAGGCACAACGACACACGTACATCGTCTCATTGTCCCTTTTAAGAACAACGATAATACATCATCTCATTGTCCCTTTTGAGAACAACGATAATACATCGTCACATGGTACCCTTTTCTATTAAGGTCTCACGTTAAACCATGTTGGGCACGTCTGCCATAAATGCAAAATGTAAATCATTTTTGTTCTCGATATTTTGTGTTCATTCTAATTCGTTTTCGAAGCTCAGAAGCTAACGACTTTCCATAATTTTCATCATTTGAAATTATTCAACATCAACACGGGACACGTAGTCCAAGTGCTCAATCACCACGCCTTAGACCGATGCACCAGTCTTGGGCTTGTGGTTATAGAAAACATCTTACAACTTTATCCATGTTTTGTTTCAACATGATTAGGACTCTTAGTCCATAACACCATGATTAGGACTCTCGGTCCACAATACTTGACACGGATCAAAGATCAACGTGCACATTATAGAATATTAGAAGCGACGTCTCGGCAACTAGATTCGATTTCCACATATTCTTACTTTTCGTTCAGTGAAACAAAAATACAAAAATAAAACCTCGATAACCTATACAAGTTACCGGAATATTTTCAAAGCAATTAGTAGGAAATCCTTTCCTTGAGAAAATCCTTTATAAAACATTTATAGGAAAACTACTTTCTTTTGAAATCCTTTCGTTTTTCCAAAACACTTTAACACTTCATCAAATCTTTTTCTTAAAATCATTTCTAAATAGAATAAAGTCAAATATTTCTCAAAGGTTTTTCTTTCATAAAACACACGTCTCTAAAGATATTCTCTTGTGTAAAATTCTTATTCATGAGAAGGTAGCTTTCCTTTAACTTAAAAATATTTCAACACATGTTCTAAAAATCTCATCTATCAAAATAAATACATTACTTGAATATTTTGTTTCCAAGTCATATTCTTTAATCAAATAAAACTTCCAAAAGAAAAATCTTTGTTTCAGGATCTCATAAAGCTTACTAAGGCTTTTATTCTCATAGTTATTTGAGCACCGACGAGTGTCAGGCTTCTCAGACATCAATCAATCATCAATATAATCTCAGTCAACAGTATAACAGTTAATAACAGTCCATGACATATGATTCATCATACTTCAGTCAAGTAAATAATCAAGTAAGAAATCAACATCAGATAGTTACCACAACAGTTCAAGTATATAAATCATTCAAACATTGATTCCAATATTATATCACGATCCAGATAAATCAAATAATTCACATACACACATGCACACAGTTATTGAGTATCCCTCAGGCAAGCTCCCCTTACCTTTGGTGAAGGTTAAAGTGCTTGTTGTTTGAAGTATCGAACCACGAACGTCCTTGCTTTCTTCGCGATGAATGTCTAGGTTTATGAACACAATACCACAAGTTAAAAGTTAACCAAGAACACTAAACCAAGAGGGTATAGGTTCGGCCATGGCATAAAATATGGTTAGAGGTTTTCAAACAAAGAATACAACTCATGGATTAATGATCCTTAAGTGTTAGGAGTTCATAACCAAGGTTCACTTTACAAAGATAGAACAAAAATCCCACTAAATCCATGCTTAGGGTTTCGGCCTCTTTAGCATAAGTAGGCTATAAATTTCCAACCCTTATAAGCTCTTAGATTTAGCATTAAAAGATACCAAGAAGTCTAAACTCATGATCATATTTGGAAAGTTGAAATAAAGCATCCTAGGTCCACAACCACATAGGTTCGACCATCATAGGATAAATAGGCTAGAAATCTTTATACTTTTCAATCTCTTAGACTTAGCATCCAAATGTATTAAGGAGCTCAAGTCCCTGATCATATTGGAAAATGAAAACAAAACATCCTAGGTTCACAACCATCATAGGATAAACAAGCTAGAAATCTTTAAACTTTCCAATCTCTTAGACTTAGCATACAAATGTATTAAGGAGCTCAAGTTCATGATCATATTGGAAAATGAAAACAAAACATCCTAGGTTCACAACCGTCATAGGATAAACAAGCTAGAAATCTTTAAACTTTCCAATCTCTTAGACTTAGCATCCAAATTTATTAAGGAGCTCAAGTCCATGATCATATTGGAAAATGAAAACTAAACATCTTAGGCCATTAAGGGGTAGATTCGGCCATCATAGGAAAAGGGAGTTAGAAATTTTTGTTTTACACAAACTTTTAGTATGATAAAATACAAGTAAATAGAAGACTATAGAATTTGTTTTCAACTCAAAAGGAGTTTTCTACCATTTTAGAGATATTTTGGAAGTTTAAATCACATAAAGGATACATAAAGTAAACTATGAAATAAAAGAAGAAACTTGTAAAAATATTTACATGAGAGTATTACCTTTGGTGTTAGGAAGAACTTTGATGAAGAACTTGAAGTAAAAAGACAAGTAAAACGGAAAGCTTTAAATGTTTCAAGTTAGAAGAGAAAGGAAGAAGTAAGAAAGTGATGAAGTGAAGAAATGAAATGGTATTTATAGAGGGGTGAGAGAGTCATGAAATTGATGAGAGAGGAATGAGCTTGGAGGGCAAGTTTTGATCTTGTGCCTTGTTTGGTTTGAGAAGAGAGAGAAAAATGGGTTTTTAGAATATAATATGTTATATTTCAAAAAGTGTCATCATGACCACTTTTTAGGAGGTAGCTTAGGCCATACCTCTAGTGAGTCACCTCACTCCCTCATCTCACCTCAAGTCTTTTATGTCTCCTATTCTGCTCCATTGTATAACCGGTTCACGTTTTCGATCGTATTTCGTCTGGAATAAAAATTATATTTTATTTCTGAACTCAAATTTTCGAAAATTTCCAATATCCTACAAAACATCGTAAAAACACTAAACGTTTCGTTCACGGGTCAAAATTAGGTTTTCTGCTCAGTAAACTTGTACCGGTAGTGAAAACGCAGACCGACTTTCGTCTGAATTTTCAACCGAAAATTTAACCGTGACTTCATACGATAATACAACACAAGAAAATGATTTTAATTTATTTAAAATCATTCTCTGGATTTTTTTCAAAAATAAATACATATGAATATGTATTTATTGCTACAGAAGCATAGGAAAAACAGGGCGTTACATTTTCTGCGTAGTTCCTCTTTTGAGACCTAAAATCTCATCATTATTGACCTCAATTTGTTCTTATTTAATTTTCATTGCTTCTTCTGCCTTTGCCATCGCTGCCTGAGTATAAGTACTTAGTTGCATCCTAGAAAGATTGTTTCTCCCAAAATCAACAGCAGACATCCCTTTCTCAGTAAGGATCCTATTCTGCTATTCTTCTAGTTTAGTAGACAGAATATCAAAGACTCCTTGTGCCTTGAAGAGTTTTGATAACAAATTGGTGAAGGGAATAGCAGAGAGGTTCCTTCTATGCATCACAGCTTCTCTGAACCGATCAAACAGAATCCTTGGCAAGTTGATTTTGGTTTCACTAATTAGGTTGCGGAGGCAAAACTTATGAAGAATCCTGATTTCATCCTTCATTTCAGCAGATTTCCAAGAGTGATTTCTCACTTTGTCTTCTCTCACGAGCATCACAGCGATAGTTTCAGAACCACCCAGGTCTTCTTCCCATGTATCAGTAAAATCAAACCCTCTTGGGCACAAGCAATAGCATCAAAGATTGTCTTCTCAGAGACAATCACTCTTTTGACCAGCACATTTGCATAAATCTCAGTAGGTGAAACGATAGGTCTTCTCCATAAATCCCTGATTAGAATAGGGTAGATTGAGACCTTCTCCAGAAACTTACCGTCCCAACCAGCAGCGTTGATGTATTTGCTTCATCCAGATTGTACTCTTTCAAAATTTCAAAGTTGAAATAGTGTTCAATCGTAATATTCAGAGTATCAGTAACGAAGTTAGCAACAGTTGTTAAAGAGGAAGCCACTGTTGAAGGTTTGAAGGTTAGGGTTTAGGTAGAAAGAACAGAGAGTTCGAGAGAGAAAGTAATTAGAGAAGATGGGTAGTAAAAAGTTTTTTCAAAGGGAAAGGGGGTTGCTTTAAAAAGGTTTTCTTTTGAAGATAAACTAAAAAGAAAATAATTGGCAGGACATGTCATTATAGAAAAGACGGCTTTAGTATTTTGAAACTATAAAAAGGTTTTGATGGGAGTTACTGACTCAGCAAGAGAATATATTAAATAAATATGTCTTTGAGACAAAATAAATGCTTTTAATAAATATATACATATACGGGTCCAGGTAAAAAAGTAATTAACAGATATGTGTATGGACGAGTCCAAGCAACACACAGACATGTATAGATGCGGCATGCAGCAGATGCGAATATAATTGTGCAATGGACGCGTTATGCAATAGAATCAAAATTTTCATCATACACTGGACAAAAAAATAATAATACGCTAGACGCATATTTATCAGAATTAGCATTCTCAAGGCTGGACGCCTAGATCAATCCACATATCACATATTAAGATGCTTCCTAATATAAATGAATCTATCCTCAGCAAGAGGTTGAGTAAAGATATCTGCCCATTGATGGTCAGTATCTACAAATTGTATATCAAAAACACATTTTTGCACATAATCCCTTAAAAAATGATGTTTAATTTCTATGTGCTTAGCTTTAGAATGCAATATTGGATTCTTAGATAGATAAATTGCAGCAGTATTATCACACATAATTGGAATGCTACTTACAAACACATTGTAATCCTCCAATTGATGTTTGATCCATAGGAGTTGTGAGCAGCAACTTGCAGCTGAAATATACTCAGCCTCAGCAGTTGATAAGGCAATGGTACTTTGTCTTTTACATGACCATGAAACAATATTAGATCCAATGAAGTGACATCCTCCACTGGTACTCTTTCTTTCAATTCTATCTCCAGCATAGTCAGCATCACAAAACCAACTAATCTGCAATCTTCATTTTTATTAAAGTACAAACCCAGATTAGTAGTACCTTTTTGATGCAAACCAAGAATGGTGTCTAATTTAAGGCCAAATTAGTTTTTGATGAAAATTTTATTTTCATTTGTGATGAACTTGTATTCTTGTTTTGGCTGTATCTTGAGCTACAGACCTCTGATTGATACGTTCTTTGGTGCGTTGGAAAGCTAAGGAAATCATCTACAAATCGTATTAACTTCAAGCCTCTTGACCAGATTCGGCTTATATCATGGTTAAAATATTGTTTTCAGTTTTACACGAGTTTTGTACCTTAGTTGGGAGGAATCTTTTGGCTTGCATGTCTCAAGTAACTCCTTTAAGTTATTAGTCTTTTATTTTTTATTTAAATAAGGGGGTTACACTTTTAATTTGAGAAGCAAGTATAACCACCACTTAATGAGTATGAGAGAGTCATAAAGGGGTGGGGGTTATGTATTTTCGTTTTATTTTGGTGGCTGATTTAAGTTAGACTTTTAGTGTGTTTAAGGTCATGAATTAGGCCAATTACGTGGGGGTTATGGTTTGTTTTAGTGGCTGAATTAAAATGGTGTTAAGGTAGTCTTGATTAGGCTAGTTATGAGGGGGTTTTGGAATCATTTGGTAGACTAAGTGTGAGCCAAATGAAATCAGCCACACTTCTATATGTATGAGGCCTAAAACAGATGAATAAGAACTTTGAGTTCATTTTGGATTGAATCCATTTGTGAGGGAATTGTCTCTCTTTGGTTCTTGGTTGAACCACCCTTGTTCTTATCAAGAATCCAATATTCTTGTGGCGAACCTCACCTTGGCTTATCAAATCCCCTTGGATTTGTGGCGCCTACCTTCCATTCCTATCTTGTCCATTTTTGTATTTCTTCTTCTGCATATTTTGGTAGTCACTCAAGGATAGATCCGAAAATTTACATGCTCCTTTTTAGGATCATATCACTTTTAAATATCTAAATATTCTTTTAACTGCTGATAAGTGAGATTCTCTAGGATCAGATTGAAATCGAGCACATAAGCATACACTAAACATAATATCAGGCCAAGATGTAGTAAGATATAAGAGAGATCCTATCATACCTCTATATACCTTTTGGTCTATCTTTTTCTCTTTATAATCTTTGTTCACTATGGATGTGGGGTGCATAGGGGTATTCATTGGCTTGCAATCATCCACTTTAAACTTCTTTAGTAGTTCCTTTGTATACTTAGTTTGATGGATGTACACCTCGTCCACAGTTTGTTTAACTTGAAGTCCAAGGAAGAGAGTTCTACCATCATGCTCATTTCAAACTCTTTCTGCATTAGATTTTATGGACAACTAAGAAATTAGATTTTATGGATTTTCTAAATAGGGTTGTATCAACCTTTCCTCTATTAAAGCCGTTTTCCATTAGAAATGAACTTAGTCTATCATACCAGGCTCTAGGAGCTTGCTTGAGACCGTATAAAGCTTTCTTAAGCTTATATACATGTTCCGGTTGGGTTTCACTCTCAAAACCCGGGGGTTTCATAACATATACCTCTTCAGTAATAAGGCCATTTAGAAAAGCACTTTTAACATCCATTTGAAAAAGCACAAAGCTATGATGTGCAGCAAAAGAAAGTAAAATCCTAATTTCATCTAATCTAGCAACAGGTGCAAAGTTTTAGTGTAGTCTATACCTTCCTCTTGCGAGTAACCTTGTTCAAGAAGTATTGCTTTATTTCTTACCACTTTACCATTTTCATCAAGCTTGTTTCTCTAAACCCATTTTGTTCCAATCATTGACTTGTCCTTGGGCAGGGGTACCAGAGTCCAAACATTACTTCTCTCAAACCGATTCAGTTCTTCCTACATAGCTAGAATCCAGCCATCGTCCAGCAGAGCCTCGTCAACTGTCTTTGGTTCCAACTCAGAGACTATAGCATAATCTTCCTGCTCTCTGAAAGTTGATCTGGTTCTTAGCCTATCATTGGGGTGTCTAATGATTTGATTTTGTGGATGATAATTCTTGAAGTACCAAGATCTTTGAACGTTATCCTGTTGAGAAGTGGAAGTTTCCGATTCAGGTTGTTGAGGAGCGTCGTCTACTTGATCATCAGCTTTTACATCTGTTGTATCTCCTGAGATATTTAGATCAAGATCTGCAAAAGCTTCATCTAGATCTGATAATTTCTTATCAGGCTGCTTGTCATCAAACTTGACATGAATACATTCTTCTACTACTAGAGTTCTAGAATAATAAACTCTAAAGCCTTTTGAAGTTTCAGAATATCCTAACAGTATTCCATTATCTACTTTTGCATCAAACTTACCTAGTTGATCTTTAGTATTTAATATATAACATTTACAACCAAAAGGATGAAAATATGAAATGTTGGGTTTTCGTCTCTTCCACAATTCATAAAGAGTTTTTTTCAAGATAGATCTAATGTATATTCTGTTATGAATGTAACAGGCAGTATTAACAGCTTCATCCCAGAAGTGTCTAGGGACAGAGTTGTCACTGAGCATAGTTCTAGCCATCTCTTGAAGAGGTCTTTTCTTTCTCTCTACCACACCATTTTGCTGTGGTGTTCTAGGTATTGAGAAGTTGTGAAGAATACCACTTTCTTCACATAACTTATGAAATAACTCATTTTCAAACTCTCCCCAATGGTCACTTCTGATTGAAGTGATACACATGCCTTTTTCATTTTGTACACGTTTGCAGAATATAGAAAAGACCTTGAAAGACTCATCCTTGGGAGCTAGGAACATAACCCATGTCTATCTAGTGTAGTCGTCTACAATAACTAGACCATATTTCTTACCACTGACAGAAGTAGTCCTTGTTGGACCAAAGAGATCAAGGTGTAGCAATTCTAGTGGTCTATTGGTACTAACAATATTCTTAGATTCAAAAGAACCTTTGACTTGTTTTCCCTTTTGACATGCATCACAAAGAGCATTAGATTTGTACTTAAGGTTCGGTAGCCCTCTCACAAGGTTATGCTTATTTAGCTTTGAGATTAATTGATGCTTGCATGACCTAGCCTTTTGTGCCAAATCCATCGCTCATCATCAATGGACACTAGACATGAGACACTTTGATTTGAGAGGTCTTCCAAGTCAATCTTATACAGATTGTTTTGCCTCTTAGCAGTGAATAAAAGTGATCCATTATCCTTTTTGACATTACACATGTTCTTATCAAAAGAAACAGTATATCCACTATCACATAATTGACTTATGCTCAACAGACTATGCTTTAAACCATTTACCAAAAGCACATTATCAATGGAAGGAAAAGGATGTTTACCAATTTTACCTATACCAATGATCTTCCCTATCTGTTTTCCTCCAAATGTAACCCAGCCACCATCTTTAGGTCTAAGGTCTTGGAACATACTCTTTTCTCATGTCATATGTCGTGAGCACCCACTGTCCAAGTACCAAGATATTTGTTTCTTTCCTGTTGTTAAGCAAATCTGTAACAGGTATTATCTTGTCTTTAGGTACCCAAATTGACTTAGGTCCTTTCTTGTTAGTTGTCACTGGACGAGTATGCTTTGCATGCTTATTATGTATGCATCTAGATGTAGTATGCCCATTATTTCCACACACTTTGCAAAAGGTGTTGGATGGGCCAAACATGGTTTTAGCATGTTTAGCTTGAGCTTTTGAAGCTCTATGCTATGTATATAGTGTTGACTTTTGATGAGATACTTCATGCTTCTCTTTGTCATAACCAATGCCAGATTTATCATGCGGTGATCTTGAGTATCTTAAATTGAGATTAAGCTTATCTGAGCCTCCTACAAGCTTTGACAGAGTGTCTGTCAAATGTGTCACATCTTGTTTCAATTTTGCAACTTCACATGAGGCATCATGCTCACACTCCATTTTGTCAGCTAGACTGACATTCACTGATTTTAGTATGTCATTTTCATCTTTAAGGTTTTGTTTCTCCATGCAAACCTTATCATATTCTCTAGATAGTTTTATAAACTTCTTTTTGAGACTTCTATACTCATGAGACTGTCTGGACGACTCATGTAACAACTCATCAAAAGCATTTTGAAGAATGGACGGGTCTGAGTCCATTACCTCAGCATCAGTGTATTCACTTTCTGATGCAGTGTCTGCCATGAGACAGATATTTGCCTCTTCCTCAGCATCATCTTCTTCATATGATGAAGATAGATCTAGATCCTCCCACGTAGCCATTAAACCTTTCTTTTTTTTTGAAGAATTTCTTTTTATCCTTCAGCTTAGAACAATCAACTTTGAAATGGCTAGGCTTCTTGCATTCAAAACACAAGTGGACATTTTTCTTTGGAGTCTGACTTCTCTTTGGAAAACTTTCTGTTAAACTACTTCCTTTTGAAACCAGCTTTCTTTCTCCACATATGTTGAATCTTTCTGGAGATGAAAGATAGTTCATCCTCATCTGACCCTTCATCACTATCTGAAGGTCCAGTATCATCTGATGATTCAGCAGCTTTGAGGACTTTTGACGAACATGCTTTCTTTACCTTTAGGGCAATAGATTTTCCTTTTCTGGAATTTTCTTCTTCATTTAGTTCAATTTCATGAACCTTGAGTGATCCCATAAGCTCTTCCAGAGAAAGAGTGTTCAGATTTTTGGCTTCTTGAATTACGGTCACCTTGGGTCTCCATTGCTTTGAGAGACTTCTCAGAATCTTTCTTACATGGTCTCTATTTTCATAAGTTTTCCAAGTGATCTGAGAGTGTTGGTGATAGTCTGAAATCTCTCAAACATCTGATCTATAGTTTTATGATCAGCCATCTTAAACAGTTCATACTGGTGAACCAGCATGCTTATTTTTTATTCCTTCACTTGTGATGAACCTTCATGAGCTAGGGAAAGAGTATCCCAGATTTCTTTTGCAGTGTTGCAGCTGTGAACCTTGTCATGTTCAGATCTGGTGATAGCACACATCAAATAATGTTTTTCTTTAAGATTTAGTTGATGTTGATTTTTCTGCTCAGGAGTCCATTGAGCTCTAGGAACAGCAGCTCCATCTTCATTTCTTGGCTCTGTGTAGCCAGTTTCAATCAGTTCCCAAATATCAACATTTTGTGCATCCAAAAAGGCCATCATCCTCTTCTTCCAGTAGTCATAGTCAGTTCCATTGAAGAGATGAGGTCTGTTGATAGCTTGTCCTTCTGTATCCATGGTTGTTGGATCATACTCCCTCAACACTTCTTAGATGCTCAACCTTTTTGAGGCTGAGCTCTGATACCAACTGAAGTTGACACAGGAAAACACAAGAAGGGGAGTTGAATTATGTTTGTTAAAGATTTTTTAAAACAACCTTTTTCAAAAACTATTTCCTCACACAAAGAATATAAAGGAGAAGCACATACACAGAAAATGATCTTTTAAAAGCTTAACAAATTCAAGTTCGAATCCCCACAGTCAATATAAACAAATAAAGCTATAAGAGATAAAGGATAGAGGATTCACGCAAGTGTTTTATCATGGTTCACTCTCTTCCAACCAAGAGCTATATGTCTAGTCCCTTCGACTTGAAGGTTTTATCCACTATTTCTCCAAATAGATTACAACCAAGTATTCAACACCTCTCCAGGCTACAAGTATTCATTTCTTACCAAGCCTCTTCAGGCTCTAACTCTAACAAAGAGATTAACTTATGATCTTCTTAACTTACTATGTGTGAGGATATGAAAGTTAAAGATCTGTTGAATATTTTCACAATATTCAAACTAAAGATTACAGACTTTTGCTCATAAAAGAATGAAAGAATGAGATATTGTAGATAGGAAAAAGTTATTCTTCAGAGGTTGAGGTCTTCTATTTATAGTGACTTTCTTCTTCAATTGAAATGCTTCAACGGTTATTTTGAATTTTCTCGTTTAGAGATAGCATTGAATGCTCAATATCCGTTGTGACTGATAGCTTGATCGTGGCCATGCTGAAAGGTACTCTTGGTTATCATGGTTGCACAAAATGGAGGCTTACTACTCTCAGCATTAGCAGTTTGAAAACTGTCTTTCCTCATTTGTGTAAAATCCAGCTTTTTCAGTAGTAAAGGTGCTATCGTACAAGTCGTTTTGCATTTCCTCATTATAGTATGTTGCATTTTGTATTTCCTCGATGGTATTATGATATTCTCACAAGGAAACAAAGCATTAAATAGATACACAAATGAGAAGAACAAATATTCTATTGGAATAAATATAAATCATTTGAAATAAATTCAAGTCGACTGGATTGTAGGTTTATCGACATTACGTTAATCTTATGATATTGAGGATGCTGACTTTAATATTATTGACTGTTTGTGATAAGCTGGTTAATGTATTCTACTGCATGTGACGTTTTGTTTTAGTGTTTGAATATTTTAGTGATTATTGTGTTTTGCATGATCTGCGTGATTTGATAATATGCTTAGTTGACTTTTAAGTAAGGATATGTGTTGTTCGGGAGATATTTGTTTGGGTGAGAGAAAAATGGTGACGTAGAGGTGCCTAGCCTGAATTAATTATTTCATATATGTGAGGTGACATATAGTATGTGTTGGGGCTAAGATAGAAGGTTGAGGCACTAGGTTATTATTTATACGAGTTAGTGAGTTTCATATGTGTGCATTGTTGTTCACAACCATGTGTTGGGAACACACGAGGTCAGGATATCCTATTATGGATATCGGATATTGCGGGTGAGTGCCCTACGGATGTAGATGCTGAGGTAGACTACCGTAATACTCTTTTAGTTCTTGAAGCGTTCGAATATTCTTGGCACTGGACCATTCTGGAATGATATTCCATGACGCTTTCCAATATTCTTGGTACTGGATCGTTATGGACTAATTCTTGCTTAGTCCTTAACGCGTTCGAAAGTTATTGGCACTGGACCGTTTTAGACTAATACTCGTTTAGTCTTTGACGCGTTCGAAAGTTATTTGCACTGGATCGTTCTGGAATACTGACTAACGTGACAGAAATCGAGATGACCAAGTCAGCATAAAGGTTTAGTTGCATGAGTTTGAGGGTAGAGGAAGATATCGTGATCTGATGATGATTGTTAGTTATGAGTGAAGCGTGAGGAACAAAGATTCCAATTTTGGTGATGAAGACTTCAATTCGAGGTCGAATTCACTCAAAGAAAGCGGGATGATATGAGACCAATTTGGAGTATGGTTCAAGAAGCTAGCCAAGGATTTGGTGGGCCAATGACAAATGTTACAACCAAGAAATCCCAACAAGTGTTAATTCAAAGTATGGTTCTTATCATGGAAGCAAGCCCAAATGCAAGATTGGATGGAATGAAGCCCAAATTATTAACTTACATTATCCAACTAAAGGATCCATGACAAGAAGGGCGTGCAACATGAAGAGTCGTCCAATTTTAGTTGTTTATTTTAATTTAAATAAGTGTGATGGGTTATGTAAGTGGGTCCAAATTTGTTAAGTGTTACAATTGGATCAAGCCCACTAATCTCCTAAATGTACACGAGTTTTTTAGAGAGTCTTTGGGAGGGAATCTTTGGCTTGCATGATATAAGAAACTCCTCATTAGTGTGTGAATAAATTGTGTAAATTATGGGGGGTCACGCTTTTAATTAGAGAAGCAAGTGTAACCACCACATAATGAGTGAGGGAGAGTCATCCAACCGGGGGGGGCGTAACCACTCTTTGTGGATGAGTTAAGTTTGGTTTTTGTTAGGTTTTATTGTCTTTACTAGGCCAATAATGTGGGTGTTTAAGTTGGTGGCTGAGTTGAATGTCCCGGTTGCCACATTAAGATGAGTTTTAGGCTAATTAACTCATTTTATGGTGGCTGAATTAAGTGGGAATTAGTGAGTGTTTTAGTGTCATGAAGAGGTGAGTTAAGTGGGGGTTTTGGGAATCTTTTGGAAGACAAAGTGTGAGCAAAAGAAATCAGCCCACTTCTATATGTATATGACGCCTATTACATGAATAACAACTTTGGATGTTGAATTTTGGATTGAATCCATTTTGTGAGATTATTGTCTCCTTGGTTCTTGGTTGAGCAAAACTAGTTCTTATCAAGAATCCAAGATTCTTATGGCGAACCTCATAGGCTTATCAAGCTACATGTTTGTGGCACCATCCTTCTTCTTATCTTCTTCCATTTTCTTTCTTTCTTCTTCTTATTTTGGTTCCAAAATTGGTTTCATATTAACTTGTTAAGAATTCAACCAAAAAGATCATCAACAAGGTAACCTGACCATTTGGTTGTCATCGAGTTGTATCAAAGCTTAGGCTTTGGTAGAATTTTCTGAGTTTATTTCTTCATCCTCTACCTTCTACCTTTCTTCTTTTCTACTTAAAAAAAAATGACACTTTGATTTTGTTTGTGAAGGGAAATTTCGTGGTGAATTGTGTATTGCTCCAAAACAAGTTTGAAAGTGTGATACTCTTCTTCAAAGTTAAAAAAAAAATTGCGCAAATTATAAGAGAAAAAAAATTGTGCATGAAATCTTGAGAAAAATGGAAGAGAAAAGTTCTATTTGAGCAATTTGTGTTCTTGAAAATTTTTCCCTTCTTTCCTTGTTCTTATTTCCAAAGCTTTTCCTTTCTAGACTTTCCTTTGTTTTTGATAAGTTTTGTGATTTTTTGATACTTGAATTTTGGAATTTTTGTGTGTTTTGTGTTTGACTCTTCTAAGACCTAAAGCAGGACAATTGAGAGGAAAAAGGCAAGAGTGACAAATTACATCTTGTGTGAAAACAAAAGCCAAAAAGAGTGAAATACATTTGTGTGTACAAGTGAGGGAGTGTGGTGAGGAAACTTCTAATTTCTTCTACTTAAATCATGGCAACCCATGATGATAATCCACCTCTTTCAGGTCAGTAGCTATCCATGCTAGGTTGGCTACTCAAGTTCAAGCTCTTACATGGCAAATGGAGGCAATGCAAGCAAACTACGATAAACAACTTGCCAACCTCCAACACAATGATGATTCAAGTGGTTATGATAGTGAAAGAGGAAGACCTAGAGGATGAGGACATAGAAGAGGAGGGCGTAGAGGAAGGAGGTATGATAGAGGACTTGAAAGGGTCAGGATCAAAGTTCCTTCCTTTATTGGGAAGAATGAACCCGAGGCGTATTTGGAATGGGAAATGAAGATAGAACAAGTATTTGGTTGTAACTCTTACAATGAAAGAAAGAAGGTGAAAGTAGCCGCCCTTGAGTTCAAAGAAAGGAGGAGATATGAGGAGGAACCTATGGAGACTTGGGAAAAGATGAAGCATGTCATGAGAAAGAGGTTTGTCCCAAATAACTACCATAGGGACCTACACAACAAATTGCAAAGGTTGACACAAGGTTCTAAAAGTGTTAATGAGTACCACAAGGAGATGGAGTTGACCTTGCTTGGGTCCAACCTTAATGAAGATAGGGAGGCTACCATGGCTCGGTTCTTACATGGGTCGAGTCAAGATATTCAAGACATAGTGGAATTACAATACTATGTGGAGCTTGAAGACTTGGTCCAACAACCAATCAAGGTGGAGCAACAAATTAAGAGAAGGAAGTCTAAATTTAATTCTTCTTCTAAATTTTCATCCTCAAGTTGGAAGGAAGATTCAAAGAAGGAGGGTGCACCATTCACTAAGGAGGCTGTGAGCACCTCTCAAGGGAAGAAACCAATGGAAATAACTTCTAGGAGTCGTGATGTGAAGTGTTTCAAATGCCTAGGTGATGGACACATTGCATCCCAATGCCCAACCAAAAGGACAATGGTGGCAAGGAATGGTGAAGTGGTCTCACAATCCGAAGCTTCAAGTAAGGAGGAGAGTGAAAAAGGAGAAGAAATTCCGGAGGGAGACTTATTCATGGTAAGAAGACTTTTGGGAAGCCAAACCAAAGAGCAAGATGATAGTCAAAGAGGAAGCATCTTCTGTACAGGGTGCCAATCCAATAGAAGGTTTGCTCTTTAATCATTGATGGTGGTAGTTGTGTCAATTTTGTTAGTTCTAGATTGGTCTCAAAATTAAATCTTGTTACAAAAGCACATCCACAACCATATAGGCTTCAATGGCTAAGTGAGGTTGTAGAAATGGTAGTGAATAAGCAAGTTGAGGTTCCTTTCTCAATTGGGAAATACCATGATAGTGTACTTTATGATGTGGTGCCTATGGAGGCAAGCCATATGTTGCTAGGGAGGCGTTGGCAATTTGATAAGAAGGCCACTCTTGATGGGTACACCAATAAGTTCTGTTTCTTGCACCATAACCGAAAAGTTACTCTTGGTCCTTTGTCTCCAAAAGAAGTGAGAGAGGATCAACTTAAGATGAAAAAAAAGAGAGCAAGAGAGAAAAGAAAAAGAGAGTGAGAAAAAGAAAGAGAATGAGAGTGACAAAAATATTGAAAAAGAGAGTGAGAGAAAGATTGGAAAAAAGAGTGAGAAAACAATTTAAAAAAAGAGTGATCAAGAGAAAAAAAATGAGGAAAATATTGTGAAAATTAGTGAACAAAAAGAGAGTTGTTTGGCAACAAAAAGTGAAGAGAATGAGGCTTTAATTTCAAGGCAGCCCCAATTCATTTTTTATTGCAACAGTTTTTATTTAATTGCTAATGCTTCTAATGATCTTTCTTTGTCTAGTGGTGTTGTAACTTTTTTGCATAAATTTGGTAATTTCATTCCAAAGGAAGCACCCTATGGCAATAAGGTAGTGAAGAACAGTCCAGATGCACAAGAAATGACTAATTTTGGTGATGAAGACTTTAATTCGAGGTGAATTCACTCAAAGAAGGAGGGATGATATGAGCCCAATTTGGAGTATGGTTCAAGAAGATAGCCAAGGACTTGGTGGGCCAATGACAAATGTTACAACCAAGAAATCCCAACAAATGTTAATTCAAAGTATGGTTCTTTTTATGGAAGCAAGCCCAAATGCAAGATTGAATGGAATGAAACCCAAATTATTAACTTACATTATCCAACTAAAGGATCCATGGGAAGAAGGGCGTGCAACATGAAGAAGAGTCAAATTTTAGTTGTTTATTTTAATTTAAATAAGTGTAATGGGTTATGTAAGTGGGTCCAAATTTGTTAAGTGTTACAATTGGATCAAGCCCACTAATCTCCTAAGTGTACACGAGTTTTTTAGAGAGTCCAAGTTTTTTAGAGAGTCTTATCAAGAATCCAAGATTCTTGTGGTGAACCTCATAGACTTATCAAACTACATGTTTGTGGCGTCATCCCTCTTCTTATCTTCTTCCATTCTGTTTTTTTCTTCTTATTATTTTGGTTCCAAAATTGGTTTCATATTAACTTGTTAAGAATTCAACCAAAAAGATCATCAACAAGGCAACCTCACATTTTGGTTGTCATCAAGTGGTATCAAAGCTTAGGCTTTGGTTCAATTTTCTGAGTTTATTTCTTCGTCTTCTACCTTCTACCTTTCTTCTTTTCTACTTAAAAAAATATTACACTTTGATTTTGTTTGTGAAGGTAAATTTTGTGAATTGTGTATTGCTCCAAAACAAGTTTGAAAGTGTTATTCTTTTCTTCAAAGTTCAACAAAAAAAAAATTGTGCAAATTATAAGAGAAAAAAATGTGCATGGAATCTTGAGAAAAAGATAAGAGAAAAGTTCTATATGGGCAATTTGTGTTCTTGAAAATTTTTCCCTTCTTTCCTTGTTCTTATTTCCAAAGCTTTTCCTTTCTAGCCTTTCCTTTGTTTTTGATAACTTTTGTGATTTTTTGATACTTGAATTTTGGAATTTTTGTGTGTTTTGTGTTTGACTCTTCTAAGACCTAAAGGAGGACAGTTGAGAGGAAAAAGGCAAGAGTGACAAATTACATCTTGTGTGAAAACAAAAGCCAAAAAGAGTGAAATACATTTGTGTGTACAAGTGAGGGAGTGTGGTGAGGAAACTTCTAATTTCTTCTACTTAAATCATGGCAACCCATGATGATAGTCCATCTCTTTCTCCAAGGTCAGCAGCTATCCATGCTAGGATGGCTACTGAAGTTCAAGCTCTTACAAGGCAAATGGAGGCAATGCAAGCAAACTATGATAAACAACTTGCCAACCTCCAACACAATGATGATTCAAGTGGTTATGATAGTGAAAGAGGAAGACCTAGAGGATGAGGACATGGAGGAGGAGGGCGTAGAGGAAGGAAGGATGATAGAGGACTTGAAGGGGTCAGGATCAAAGTTCCTTCCTTTATTGGGAAGAATGAACCCGAGGCGTATTTGGAATGGGAAATGAAGATAGAATAATTCTTTGATTGTAACTCTTACAATGAAAGAAAGAAGGTGAAAGTAGCCGCCCTTGAGTTCAAAGAAAGGAGGAGATATGAGGAGGAACCTATGGAGACTTGGGAAAAGATGAAGCATGTCATGAGAAAGAGGTTTGTCCCAAATCACTACCATAGGGACCACCACAACAAATTGCAAAGGTTGACACAAGGTTCTGAAAGTGTTGATGACTACCACAAGGAGATGGAGTTGGCCTTGCTTGGGTCCAACCTTAATGAAGATAGGGAGGCTACCATGGCTCGGTTCTTACATGGGTTGAGTCAAGATATTCAAGACATAGTGGAATTACAATACTATGTGGAGCTTGAAGACTTGGCCCAACAACCAATCAAGGTGGAGCAACAAATTAAGAGAAGGAAGTCTAAATTTAATTCTTCTTCTAAATATTCATCCTGAAGTTGGAAGGAAGATTCAAAGAAGGAGGGTGCACCATTCACTAAGGAGGCCGTGAGTGTAACAGCCTGACTTTAATTATGTTGTTCCACCGGATAAAATATAATTAAATTATATTTTAAATTTGAGAGTTAGAAAGTGTTTTTGATTAAAATAAAATCATATTCACAGTCTACTTTATGGTAGAAGGTTACGGTAAAATTTTCGGTTGAAAATTCAGATGAAAAGCCGGTCTGCGTTTTCACTGCCGGTACAAGTTTACTGTGCAGAAAACCTAATTTTGACCCGTGAACGAGATAGTTAGTGTTTTTATTATGTTTCCTTCAACTCTGGTTATTTTGAAAATTTTCGTTCAAAAATAAAATAAAATATTTTATTCGGGCGAAAGCGTCGGAAGAATTACAATCGGAAATGCAACCGGGTACGAAATGGAGCAGAATAGGAGACATAAAAGGGATTGAGGTGACATGAGGGAGTGAGGTGTCTCACTAGAGGTATGGCCTAAGCTACCTCCTAAAAAGTGGTCATGATGGATTTTTTGAAATATATCATATTATATTCTAAAAACCTAATTTTCTCTTTCCTCTTCAACCAAACAAGTCTTAAAGACAAAACTTGCTCTCCAAGCTCATCCTCTCTCCAAAGTTTCCTGCTCCACTCTCCCTCCTCTATATAATCATCACTCACCTTCATTCTCTCATTTTCTTCCTTCATCTTCATACTTCTTCAACATCTTCCGTTTCTTCTTTTTTCAAATACTTAAAGCTTCCAATTTTATTAGTTTTTTCCACTTGAGTTCTTCATTAAAGTTCTTCCTTATACTAAGGGTAATTCTCTCATATAAATCTTTTTGCAAGTTTCATCTTGTACTTCTTAGTTTACTCTATGTGTTCTTTATATGCTTTAAACTTCTAAAATCTCTCTAAAATGGTAGAAAACTCCTTTTGAGTTGAAACCACTTTCTATAGTCTTATATTAACTTATATTTTCACATACTAAGAGGTTGTTTAAAACAAAAATCTCTACCTATCTCTTCCAATGAAGACCGAATGCTTGCATTTGAAACCTATGAAGTTTTTGTTTCAACTTTTGGAATATGATCATGTGTTTGAGTTTCTAGCTATCCATTGATATTAAATCTATAAATATTGGAAGTTTTGATAGCTTGTTCCTATGATGGCTGAAAATATGAATAAGTAAGCCTAGGATACTATGTTTCAACTTTCCAAGTATGATAATGGATTTAGAACTCTTAATACCTTGTGGTTCTAAACCTAAGAGTTTTTGGTAAACAAAGAATATTTTCCTCATCATCCTATGAGGGTCGAAACTTAGTGTTTAGGTGCTAGGATGTTTGAGTTTTTATTGTTTTCCAAAATGATCATGGACTTGATCTCCATAAGATATTTGGATGCTAAGTCTAAGAGATTGGAAAGTTTAAGGATTTCTAACTTGTTTAATCTATGTTATTAAAGCTAGGATGTATTACTGTCATTTTTCCAAGATGATCATGGACTTGAGCTCCGTAAGATATTTGGATGCTAAGTCTAAGAGATTGGAATGATTAAATTTCCATTGTTTTCCAAAATGATCATGGACTTGAGCTCCACATGATATTTGGATGCTAAGTCTAAGAGATTGGAAAGTTTAAAGATTTCTAACCTATGAATCCTATGAAGGTCGAACCTAGAAGGTTATGGACCTAGGATACTTTGTTCTTATTTTTCCAAAATGATCATGGTTTTGAGCTCCTTAATACATATGGATGCTAAAACTAAGAGATTGGAAAGTTTAGTGAATGCTAGCCTATTTTACTAGCCTTGGCCGAATACCCTAAGTTTATAACTTCGTGGGATTTTAATTCAACTTTGTTAAGTGATCATTGTTTATGAACTCCTCACACTTAAGGATCATAAATCCATGAGTTGTATAATTTTCGGGAATCTCTAACCCTAAGAACTAGTCTTGGCCGAACCTATACCTTGTGGTTTAGTGTTCTTGTTCGATTTTAACTTGTGATTTTGTGTTCATAACCTTAGACTTCCATCACGGAGGAAACGAGGACGTTCGTGGTATACCTCTTCGAGCATCTAATCTCCTTACCTTCACAGAAGGTGGAGTTAGTACTTTGTGGTGTGACAACGAGGAGCTTCGAGTTCGGGAGTCCGGTGATAACCCAGGTGGGGGAAAGAACCAACCTATCGTCGGAATGGATAAGTAGTAGATTATATAATAATTGTGTAGGGCGACCTAAACCCTACTAGTAGTCGAGTAATCGACAAGACCAAGATCACATTGGAAACCTTTTCTGAAAAACCAATGGCGATTCGGGGATTGTAGATTTATTGACATTAGGTTGATCTTTATATTCTTGATGGTTGATTTGATTTTATTACCTTTATTGAATTGATTTTGTGCTATGTTGGTAATATGGGAATATTTTGATTGATATTGTGCTATGCATGATCTGCCTGGTTTTTATTATTATGCTTAGTGGATTTTTAAGCAAAGATATATATGTTGTCTAAGAGATGATTGTTTTGGGTGTGAGGATAATGATGATTTAGAAGTGCCTAACTTAGATGAGGAATGTTAAAGAGGTGTTATGACATAGAATATGTGTCAAGTTCTAATAGAAGGTTAAGGCACTAAGATGTTGTTAAAACGGGTTGGTGAGATTCAAGTATAGGTGTTGTTGTCCACAACCGTGTATTGGTAATATAACACACAAGGGCAAAAGTGTATTGGTAATATAATACACAAAGATAAAAGTGTATTGGTAATATAATACGCAAGGACATCTGTGTATTGGTAATATAATACACCATGCATTAGTAATATAATACACGTAAAACACTTCTGTGTATTGGTAATATAATACACGTAAAACATTTCTGTGTATTGGTAATATAATACACCGTGTATTGGTAATATAATGCACGTAAAACATTTCTGTGTATTGGTAATATAATACACCGTGTATTGGTAATATAATATACGTAAAACACTTCTGTGTATTGGTAATATAATACACCGTGTATAATACACGTAAAATCAAGAGTTCTCGCAAGATCACTTCCACCTTAACGGGAATGGGGGTGGAACACCTTAACGGGAATGGAGGTGTACACTAGGGGGAACATCCTAACGGGAATGAGGGTGTGCCCCGATGCAAATGAGGGATGGTGACAGGAGTGGTAGTGGCCACGATAACGTAAAGACACGGTGACAGGATTAGAGAGGTTACGTTAAAATAACGTGTTAGATTGCCTGAGAGTAAGGGTAGAGGATGATATATATTAACCTAAGGATGATTCGTTAGTTATATGTGTTGATTGTCTGTGACAAATACTGTATAATTTACTATGACTCTTTTCCGCTTTTTGATGATAGAACTGTTTCTTATCCCTTGTATATTTCTGTATTTTGTGTTTTATCTCCTTGTGGAATTGTATCAGAAGACCCTGTGGATGAGCATAACCAGGAGGCTTTGGATGGAACTCCCTACGAACCGGAGGCTGGAGGACGAGTTGTGATCCATGGTGATTAGGGTCTAGTTAGTTATGGGCAATGCGTTTCGTGAGGCATATTTTTATTATGTTTTCCGTTGTTTAACTTTTTGTCTAAGTATATGCCTGTGAGGGATCCTACTGATAGGATATCCTCAACAATGGTTTGTATTATGCATAATATACTTATATTGTGATATGCCATTCTAGATGAAGTTGTATACTTGATAAGTTAAGTTTTAATTTTTACGTATTTTCACGTTAAGCGTGCGATTAAGTAATTAAATAATGAGGTTTTAATCTAATGACACAAAAAGGCACAGCAGAGTGTCTCATTTTGGTATCAGAGCAGTTTGGTTCTAAAACGGACTGTGGATTATGTCTGATCAGAATCAAGGACTGCGAGGTTTAGGATGTTGTTACTGGCCGTGTCTAGTTGAATTCACATCGGATATTGACTATGCTTAGAAGTTGGGTAGTGAGTCCGAACGCGATAACTAACATTGGTATGCAGCAGTCGGTAGCTGATGATAGAGGAGCCAGTGTTCAGAGAGGAGGAGCTAGAAAAGGAGTTCCAGCAGCAGGACTGCCGATGGCCAGACCTCAGGCCACTGGGAGAGTGTTTACTGTGAGGGGAGCTGAATCCTCTCAATCTGGGGATCTTATACAAGGTATGTATTTGATATCCTGTAGACTTTGTTTGTTTGTCTAAGTAGCATGATAGACAAGAAAGTGATGAGAGTTTGGTTGAGGATAGTTGTGATTGGTAGGATGTGAACCCTTAAGATCAATATCAGTGAGTGAGACAATTACTATACGTCAAATGTTGATCGAGGCATAGTATTACTAAGAGAATCTAAGGTAATGATCAAATACTCGTAGTTAGTATGGATGGTATGAATTTGGAAGATTAAAGGAAAAGTACCTATAGTAGTTTTACCTAAGATGAATATGAGCAGGAAAGATAACTTCTTTTGGTTTTAATTGCATTAAGAGGTGCAATAATGTTCTTTTGAGGATCAAGATGTGTGATTTTGATATAATCTGGAATAGTGGAATACGCTACAAGGATCTAAGACTGTGAATGAATACATTAAGTAGGAAGTTAGGGAAGTATCGATTGCGGTGTTAATTGTAGAAGTTAGATGTTGAAATGGATTGTGGTGTTAATTGCAGGAGTTAGATGTTGAAATAAGGTCCTCTAGTGGATCAGCAGTAAGAAGAAGGAAAGGATTAAGTTTTAATTATGTCCTTCAAAGATGATAGATCAAGGTTAAATGTTAAGGACAATGAATATAATGTAGTGATGGATTGTTTCGAGGATAAATAGAGCAATATAAGAATGAATTCTGTTATGAAGTTACGGCTGTCACCTCTGGGAAAGACGGCGATGGGAAATATAATATGGGATTTTAAGATTAAGAAACGATTACATGATGACGTCTAGTTTCGAGGTAAGAAATTCCGAGGACGGAATTTTCTTTTAAGAAGGGTAGTAATGTAACAGCTTGATTTTAATTATACTGTTCCACCGGTTAAAATATAATTAAATTATATTTTAAATTTGAGAGTTAGAAAGTGTTTTTGATTAAAATAAAATCATATTCAAAGTCTACTTTATGGTAGAGGGTTACGGTAAAATTTTCGGTTGAAAATTCAGACGAAAGTTGGTCTGTGTTTTCACTGCCGGTACAAGTTTATTGTGAAGAAAACCTAATTTTGACCCGTGAACGAGATAGTTAGTGTTTTTATTATGTTTCCTTCAACTTTGGTTATTTTGAAATTTTTTGTTCAAAAATAAAATAAAGTATTTTATTCGGCCGAAAACGTCGGAAGAATTACGATCGGAAATGCAACCGGGTACGAAATGGAGCAGAATAGGAGACATAAAAGGGCTTGAGGTGACATGAGGGAGTGAGGTGACTCACTAGAGGTATGGCCTAAGCTACCTCCTAAAAAGTGGTCATGATGGACTTTTTGAAACATATCATATTATATTCTAAAAACCTATTTTTCCTCTTTCCTCTTCAACCAAACAAGTCTTAAAGACAAAACTTGCTCTCCAAGCTCACCCTCTCTCCAAAATTTCGTGCTCCACTCTCCCTCCTCTATATAATCATCACTCATTTCATTCTCTCATTTTCTTCCTCCATCTTCATACTTCTTCAACTTCTTCCATTTCTTCTTTTTTCAAACACTTAAAGCTTCCATTTTTATTAGTCTTTTACACTTAAGTTCTTCATTAAAGTTCTTACTTATACTAAGGGTAATGCTCTCATATGAATATTTTTGCAAGTTTCATCTTTTATTTCTTAGTTTACTCTATGTGTTCTTTATATGCTTTAAACTTCTAAAATCTCTCTAAAATGGTAGAAAACTCCTTTTGAGTTGAAACCACTTTCTATAGTCTAATATTAACTTATATTTTCACATACTAATAGGTTGTTTAAAACAAAAATCTCTACCTATCTCTTCCAATGAAGGCCGAATGCTTGCATTTGTGACCTAGGAAGTTTTTGTTTCAACTTTTGGAATATGATCATGTGTTTGAGTTTCTAGCTATCCATTGATCTTAAATCTATAAATCTTGGAAGTTGTAATTGTTTGTTCCTATGATGGCTGAAAATATGAATAAGTAAGCCTAGGATACTATGTTTCAACTTTCCAAGTATGATCATGGATTTAGAACTATTAATACCTTGTGATTCTAAACCTAAGAGTTTTTGTTAAACAAAGAATATTTTCCTCATCATCCTATGATGTCCGAAACTTAGTGTTTAGGTGCTAGGATGTTTGAGTTTTTATTGTTTTCCAAAATGATCATGGACTTGAGCTCCATAAGATATTTGGATGCTAAGTCTAAGAGATTGGAAAGTTTAAGGATCTCTAACTTGTTTACTCTATGTTATTAAAGCTAGGATGTATTACTTTCATTTTTCCAAGATGATCATGGACTTGAGCTCCGTAAGATATTTGGATGCTAAGTCTAAGAGATTGGAATGTTTAAATTTCCATTGTTTTCCAAAATGATCATGGACTTGAGCTCCACGGGATATTTGGATGCTAAGTCTAAGAGATTGGAAAGTTTAAAGATTTCTAACCTATGAATCCTATGAAGGCCGAACCTAGAAGGTTATGGACCTAGGATACTTTGTTCTTATTTTTCCAAAATGATCATGGTTTTGAGCTCCTTAATACATATGGATGCTAAACCTAAGAGATTGGAAAGTTTAGTGAATGCTAGCCTATTTTACTAGCCTTGGCCGAATACCCTAAGTTTATAACTTCGTGGGATTTTAATTCAACTTTGTTAAGTGATCATTGTTTATGAACTCCTCACACTTAAGGATCATAAATCCATGAGTTGTATAATTTTCGGGAATCTCTAACCCTAAGAACTAGTCTTGGCCGAACCTATACCTTGTGGTTTAGTGTTCTTGTTCGATTTTAACTTGTGATTTTGTGTTCATAACCTTAGACTTCCATCACGGAGGAAACGAGGACGTTCGTGGTATACCTCTTCGAGCATCTAATCTCCTTACCTTCACAGAAGGTGGAGTTAGTACTTTGTGGTGTGACAACGAGGAGCTTCGAGTTCGGGAGTCCGTTGATAACCCAGGTGGGGGAAAGAACCAACCTATCGTCGGAATGGATAAGTAGTAGATTATATAATAATTGTGTAGGGCGACCTAAACCCTACTAGTAGTCGAGTAATAGACAAGACCAAGATCACATTGGAAACCTTTTCTGAAAAACCAATGGCGATTCGGGGATTGTAGGTTTATTGACATTAGGTTGATCTTTATATTCTTGATGGTTGATTTGATTTTATTACCTTTATTGAATTGATTTTGTGCTATGTTGGTAATATGGGAATATTTTGATTGATATTGTGTTATGCATGATCTGCTTGGTTTTTATTATTATGCTTAGTGGATTTTTAAGCAAAGATATATATGTTGTCTAAGAGATTATTGTTTTGGTTGTGAGGATAATGATGATTTAGAAGTGCCTAACTTAGATGAGGAATGTTAAAGAGGTGTTATGGCATAGAATATGTGTCAAGCTCTAATACAAGGTTAAGGCACTAAGATGTTGTTAAAACGGGTTGGTGAGATTCAAGTATAGGTGTTGTTGTCCACAACCGTGTATTGATAATATAACACACAAGGACAAAAGTTAATATAATACACAAAGACAAAAGTGTATTGGTAATATAATACACCGTGTAATGGTAATATAATACACGTAAAACACTTATGTGTATTGGTAATATAATACACGTAAAACATTTGTGTATTGGTAATATAATACATCGTGTATTGGTAATATAATACACGTAAAACATTTCTGTGTATTGGTAATATAATACACGTAAAACACTTCTGTGTATTGGTAATATAATACACCGTGTATTGTTAATATAATACACGTAAAATCAAGAGTTCTTGCAAGATCACTTCCACCTTAATGGGAATGGGGGTGGTAGACCTTAACGGGAATGGAGGTGTACACTAGGGGGAACATCCTAACGGGAATGAGGGTGTGCCCCGATGCAAATGAGGGATGGTGACAGGAGTGGTAGTGGCCACGATAACGTAAAGACATGGTGACAGGATTAGAGAGGTTACTTTAAATAACGTGTTAGATTGCCTGAGAGTAAGGGTAGATGATGATATATATTAACCTGAGGATGATTCTTTTGTTATATGTGTTGATTGTCTGTGACAATTACTGTATAATTTACTATGACTCTTTTCCGTCTTTTGATGATAGAACTGTTTCTTATCCCCTGTATATTTTTGTATTTTGTGTTTTATCTCCTTATGGAATTGTATAAGAAGACCCTGTGGATGAGCGTAACCAGGACGCTTTGGATGGAACTCCCTACGAACCGGAGTCTGGAGGACGAGCTGTGACTCATGGTGATTAGGGTCTAGTTAGTTATGGCCAGTGCGTTTCGTGAGCCATATTTTTATTATGTTTTCCGCTGTTTAACTTTTTGTCTAAGTATATGCCTGTGAGGGATCCTACTGATAGGATATCCTCAACAGTGTTTTGTATTACGAATAATATACTTATATTGTGATATGCCATTCCTGAAGAAGTTGTATACTTTATACGTTAAGTTTTAATTTTTACGTATTTTCACGTTAAGTGTGCGATTAAGTAATTAAATAATGAGGTCTTAATCTAATGACACAAAGAGGCACAGCGGGGTGTCTCAGTGAGCACCTCACAAGGGAAGAAACCAATGGAAATAACTTCTAGGAGTCGTGATGTGAAGTGTTTCAAATGCGTAGGTCATGGACACATTGCATCCCAATGCCCAACCAAGAGGACAGTGGTGGCAAGGAAAGGTGAAGTGGTCTCACAATCCGAAGCTTTAAGTGAGGAGGAGAGTGAAAGAGGAGAAGAAATTCCGGAGGGAGACTTATTCATGGTAAGAAGACTTTTGGGAAGCCAAACCAAAGAGCAAGATGATTGGTCGCGCTGTCGCGCACGCGCCAAAAAGAACGAGCGGGTTTTAAAACTGTAGTTTAGGGCGACAACTCGGATGTCGTCTCACAAGGACTCTTGAAGTGTTATTTATCACAAAAATCAATTTTTTGGGGGGTTGGATTGGGATGCAAATAAGGAAACAAAATAATAACAGAGCAATGAAACAAGGCAATTCAAAGAGATTGTCAAATAGCTAAAAACCGATTAATCTATTGTTCTCGATTTCCCAACTATCATAGGTTCATGCAATTTCCAAGCCCTAAGCAGATTCTAATCCCCTCCCGGTTGTAGCAAAAATTTACAAGCGAAACCACTACTACAGATATATGTCCCTATTCCCGAATTAAGCAAACGGGGTTAAGCCCTTCGTGAACTAAGCGAACACGAAACGTACACACGCGAATTAAGCAAATGCGATTAATTATAGGAACATGATATCACCGAAAATAAACCAACACAACACAATATACTCCTGAATTAAGCAAACAGAAATATAAAGCATGGCATTGAAAAGGGAAAAGCATACAAAACAGGAAATACAAGAACCTCAAGTATAGTGGAAATCAATTACAATATATTAATAATAGAAACTTAGTTCTCCATGGAAAACGAAAACACACAGAAAAATGCAAAAACAATGGAGAAGCAAAAGTCTTTTCAATCTGTCCAGAACAGCCTTTTATAATTACTCATAAGTTCAGCCCACTCGCGAGGCGAGCATTAATTCACGAGGCGAACATCATGAAGAGTCAGCAACCTTTGGCATTCTCGCGAGGCGAAGAACGGATCACGGGGTGAAGAACTGAAGAGTCTTCTTATTACGCCCGTTATGAACATCAGGGGCCAACCGTGATGCTTTCTGACTTCCATTATCGCGAGGCGAATCCCCTGTTTCCTTATTCCCTCAACTTCTACTTAACCTGAAAACAAAGAAATAGCCATAAGTGCTTTATTTGACTCAAAACTAGCTAAATTAACCTAAAACTACTTTAGAGACTCAAAACCTTACTTGAGGACAATCTAATCTAATTTGGGTGAAAATAGGATATAATTTGCACAAAACCCTGGTCATACTAGCCATAAAACTAGATGAGCCAGAGGCTTATCAAAATACCCCAAACTTAATCTTTGCTTGTCCCCAAGCAAACTAAAACTCAAAAATCAAAAAGACTCAAGACCTGGCAAGCTTAAAAGATTCAATCAACCTTGCACAAATTCAAGCAGTTTCATCAAAACAGTTTTCTTCAATGCCCCCCCTTTCAAGCAAAGCAATCCCCACAATCATTCATTCTAAACAATTGAGAATTTTATCATTCAAACAATCATCAATCTAAGCAGGGGATCCAAGTTACACACAAGAGGGAGATCACCAAATTCAAACAACTGCCTTCCTCACAAGGGCATTTTGTGTTCACTCATCGCTCAGTTTGTGTCAGGCTATTAACATTGCACTCAGTTTCACTTTTCAAGCACACTTCCCATAAATTTGATTTTCATCTCAAAATGGTTCCCACAGAAAACATGCATGCAACATCAAAAGGTCTTTTATGGGTTATAATGGGGCCTGGCTAAGGGTAGGATATACAAAGGTACTGGGCTGAAGTCCCTAGGAACTAAGAGAGCATGAAACTTTTTACACTTTGAATTTCCACTCAGATTCCTTTCTTCATTTATCTTTATTCTTTTGCCTTGGGTGACTACAGCCATTTCTTCTAATACTTTTATTTTTATCATTTTACACTTTTCTCTTTTTTTTTTTCTTTTTTTTTTTTTTCTTTTTCCCAATCCCAAACAACACATCATATCCTTGTAGCCACCCCAAACTTAGTTTATTGCACCCATTCTCTTTCTAAGATTCCATGCTCTCCTAATCCTAAGATCGGGTTAACCTGGTTTTCCAGATTTTTAGCTCATAACATTAGGTTCAAGAATTAACAGGCTAATCAGGCTCAATGGAGCTAACTAGGGAACATGCATTAGGAATTGGTTATTTTTAGGCTAAGTAGTTATTTACAAAGAAAATGCCTAAATCATGTGAAGCAAACACATAATCATGCAAACCATAAAGAGATTCAAGCAAATTCAGGAAAATGCAACTTGAAAGTGAGTTCACACAGTTAGAAAACATGTTGGAGGCTCAAATCCTCACCTGGACATTCATGCAAATTGTTTGACAGAGATTCTATCCCTAGTGTGTGCTTCCCATCACCCCAAACTTATCATAAATCATGCCATCATAACAAAATCTCAAAGTTCAGTTTTCAATTTCACATGGGAATCACTTTTCAAAAACAAAAAATTTTCAGCCTAGGGGGAATCATCACATCAATCATGCAATTAATCTGTGCAAAATCAATCAAAATCCATCAAACTTGCCAACAAAAGACTCAACACAACTCCGGAGCTTCTTAGATTATTCAGGAGCTTTATTAAAAGAAAAGGAAAAAAACAAAACAAAACAAAAACTACAACTAGTTCCCTCCCCCACACTTAAAACATACATTGTCCCCAATGAACAACATAACAATAAAATCAGAGTGAGGGAAAGGAAAGGGTACTCCCTGATCAAGTGTCAGTGTAGGTGGGAGCTTCCAAGGAGAGCTCCTCAACATTAGCATCCACACCATGGAATGGCTTCAGCCTCTTCCCGTTAACCTTGAAGATCTTGTTGGTACCTGCACTTTTAATCTCTACTGCACCATAAGGAAAAACGTTAGTAACAACAAAAGGGCCATCCCATTTTGACCTAAGTTTCCCAGCCATCAATTTCAGGCGGGAATTAAACAATAAGACTTTCTGGCCCACAAAAAATTCTTTCCTAGCAATCATCCTATCATGAAAAAGTTTTGTTTTCTCTTTATACATCCTGGAGCTTTCATAGGCTTCTAGCCTAAGCTCCTCAAGTTGCTGCATCTGTAGTTTTCTTTCAACACCAGCTTTCTTCATGTCCATGTTACAGCACTTGACTGCCCAATATGCACGGTGCTCAACTTCCCCCGGGAGGTGACATGCCTTACCAAATACAAGCCGAAAGGGGGACATTCCTATTGGCGTCTTGAAAGCGGTCCTCTGAGCCCACAGTGCGTCTTCCAGACGGCGGCTCCATTCCTTTCTGTTCGGCTGCACCATCTTCTCTAGAATCTGCTTGATCTCCCTGTTTGATATCTCAGCTTGGCCATTGGTCTGGGGATGGTAAGCAGTGGAAACTCTATGTACAACCCCATATTTTCTGAGTAAGGCTTCCATGGTTCTTGCAGGAAGTGAGTGCCACAGTCACCGATGATAGCCCTAGGTATGCCAAACCGCAAAAAATGTTGGACCTAACAAATTTGGAAACAACTTTAGCATCGTTAGTCCTAGTGGGGATTGCTTCCACCCACTTTGAAACATAGTCTCGACCAAAAGAATATATACTAAACCAAAAGAAGAATGGAAAGGAAAAATAAAATCAATCCCCCACACATCAAAAACCTCACAAAAAAGCATGGGCTGCTGAGGCATTTCACTCCTACGAGTGATGGCAGGGCCTGTTGTTTGACATTCCTTGCAATTTCTGTAAACCTCATAGGCATCTCTAAAAATTGTGGGCCAGTAGAACCCAGAATCCAGGACTTTTCTTGCTGTCCTCTGTGGTCCAAAATGTCCTCCAACTTGAGAGGCATGTGAAAAGTGCAAGATGGACTCTGTCTCATGATCGGGGACACACCTCCAAATAACCTGATCACTGCAAAACTTCCACAGGTACGGATCATCCCACACATAGTACTTTGCATCGCTCTTGAGCTTGTGGAACTTGGATCTACTTGTACCTGCAAGAACAATACCAGCAACAAGAAAGTTGACTATGTCAGCAAACCAGGGGGTTACCCCATACAGATGTAGAAGTCTCTCATCAGGGAAATCATCTTGGATGGGAGAAGGTTCCTCATCCCTTGCTATTCGGCTCAAATGATCGGCTACCAAATTTTCAGCTCCACTCTTGTCTTTTATCTCCACATTGAATTCTTGGAGCAAAAGCATCCACCGGATCAGTCTTGGCTTAGCTTCTATTTCTTTAACAGGTACTTCAGAGCTGCATGGTCAGTGAAAACAATAACCCTAGAACCTAGCAAATAAGACCTAAATTTATCAAGTGCAAACACAACAGCTAACAGTTCTTTCTCAGTGGTGGTGTAATTTGCTTGTGCAGCATCTAATGTCCTAGAAGCATAATGAATTACATGGGCAGCCTTGCCCACCCTTTGTGCCAGAACTGCTCCCACAGCAAAATTAGAAGCATCACACATGAGTTCAAAAGGGAGTGTCCAGTCTGGGGGCTGGATGATGGGGGTAGAGGTCAATGCTCTTTTCAGGTAGTCAAATGCCTTCTTGCAATTTTCATCAAAATGGAACACGGCATCATTCTTCAGCAGGTTTGACAATGGCAGAGCTATCTTGTTGAAGTCCTTTATAAAACGCCTGTAGAAACCTGCATGTCCAAGAAAAGAACGGATCTCGCGTACACAAGATGGGTAAGGCAATGAAGAAATCACATCAATTTTTGCAGGATCTACTGAAATACCCTCTTTGGAAATAACATGACCTAAAACTATCCCCTGTTCTACCATAAAGTGACATTTTTCATAGTTCAAAATTAGATCAGTCTCAATGCATCTTTGTAGAACTAAACTCAGACTATGCAGACATGCATCAAATGAGGAGCCATATACAGTGAAGTCATCCATGAACACCTCCATGCAATTTTCAATGAATTCAGTAAAAATGCTATGCATGCATCTTTGGAAGGTGCCAGGAGCATTACAAAGGCCAAATGGCATCCTCCTATAGGCAAACGTACCGAAGGGGCACGTAAAAGTGGTCTTTTCCTGATCCTCAGGGGAAATATGGATCTGGAAATACCCGGAAAAGCCATCAAGAAAGCGAGAATGAGATTTACCAGCCCGGTCGATCCAAAGATCTCGATCTATGAACGGTAAAGGAAAATGATCCTTTCTGGGTGGCCTGGTTCAACTTCCTATAATCTATACAAACTCGCTTGACTATTCGGACTCTAGCAGTACAAGCTCATTATTATCATTTCTAACTACTGTGAGACCGGACTTTTTTGGTACAACTTGCACCGGACTTACCCAAGTACTATCAGAGATGGGGTATATAATACCTGCCTGCAGAAGTTTAGTCACCTCTTTCTTCACCACATCCAGAATCAATGGGTTTAGCCGCCTTTGGGCCTGCCTTACTGGTTTAGCTCCATCCTCCAAAAGAATTATGTGCATACATCTGGAAGGGCTAATTCCTGGAATGTCAACTAAGGTCCACCCAATAGCCTTCTTGTGCTTCTTCAGAACCTCTAAAAGCTTAACTTCCTGGTCAGAGTCAAGGCTGGAGGAAATTATGACTGGAAGTTTTTCATTCGTCTCCAGGTAGGCATACTTCAGGTTCCCAGGAAGTGGCTTGAGCTCTAAGGAGGGTGGCTGCTCAACGGATGGTACATTGGGAGTAGCCATGATGTCAAGGACTCCTGCAGAACAGACATCTTCACTCTCACTATCTGATGAGTGTGATTTCACATCATCTTTGTCTATCATTTTGCATGCATTTTCATGTAGTTTAAGCATTTTTAATTAGATTTTAGGTTAATTTTCCTTTGGAATGGGTAAGGCGGTTTTCGTGGTGTTGTTTTGAAGATATCAAGGGTAAAATGCTCAAGATCAACCATGATGAAGTTTGGATGAAGATAGGGCTTTAAAAGTGAAGAAAATGTGCCAAACAGAGCCCATCACGGCCATGATCGAGCAAAACTGAAAAAGAACAAAGGCTGAAGTCAGAGTCTGTCACGGCCTGGCCGTGATAGCCATCACGACCGTGACCAAAAAACCCCCACAAGTCAGAGACCGTCACGGCCTAGACGTAATTCTTATCACGGCCGTGAAATGAAGGTTGGCATCGCGAGACACCCTTCGCGTCGCGAAAGACTGAATTGTACCAGAAATGCCAGAAACAGAAGCCGTCACGGCCTGGCCGTGATGGCCATCACGGCCGTGACGCCCATTACTTGGATCAGAAGCAACCGAAATAGATCAGATTTTGAGTTGGATTGGGACTCTAACTTCCCGATTTCTATAAATAAGGATCAAGGCAGAAGGAACAACATATAGAGGGATCATCCATAACAACTAGGACTTTAGGCATAGATCTCTCTTCTCTTCTCCTCCTCTCTTCTCTGATTTTTTTGTATTTTCATTATGTTTTCAACCAAGCTTGTCATCTCCATGGCAAGACTTGAGTAGTAGTTTGTTTCTAGGGATAGGGGCTCTGCCCGAGTTTTGTTTACGATGCTGATTTTGATGTAATATCTTTGTAATTATGATTTTGCTTTAGATCTGATTTCTAGCGTTTTAATCAATCGTAAAATCGGCGACCGCTTATTTGCGTGACGTAGACGTTCTAAGGAGGAACCTAGCGGTGAACTTAGGATTTCTAGTGTGTTTCACTCGTAAAGTTCGGCGGCCGCTTATCAGCGAGACATGGATATTCTAAGGAGGAACCTAGCGGTGAACTTAGGTTATTTGCATGACTGAGACATTCTAAGGAGGAACCTAGCGGTGAACTTAGGTGTCAGACCTATAGAAGTCAGACTTGGGACTGAAATCACGAGAGTTAGACGCCGTCCCTCGAGGAGCAACGAGTTGTCACGAAGCGCAAACGGTCCAATCTGGGATCGACTACCACGAGAGTAGGGGTCGGGTCAATTGGGAATGGCTTTTGTAACCCGAGAGGGAGCTTAAGCTATTAGAGGATAAACTCGCCTTCAAGGCAATTTCGTTAATCAACAAAGGTAAATCAGATTAGTAACATAAACAGCCTCAAAGGTAACCCAAATCCCTAGGAATCCATTTAGATCTGAAAAACCAAAAAAGATTTGTTTTCTGTTTTAATTATCTTCTGTTCATCTATCTTTTAATTTCGAATTCAAACCTTTTTACTCAAAACATAAAAATCCTCTAAAAAGTCCAGATTTAACCAATTCGAAAATCAGTTGCGATTCGGGAACACAGTCTCTGTGGGTTCGATATCTTTTATTACTTGGCGGCAATCCGGTACACTTGCCGGAATCGCAGAGCGCGGCGCGCAACACACGCGCGTCGTCGCACGAACACCAAGTTTTTGGCGCCGTTGCCGGGGACTGTGCCTTTTCGAATTTCAATTTAGTTTTTAAATTGATTTTTCTGGACCTTCTTATTTTTATTTGATTTTAATTTCTGATAAAAAAAATAAAAAAAAAATTTCTTTTCCTTCTAGTGTATCCATCTCCTGTGTTATATGCAAAGATCCCTAAGTCTTGGGAGCCTTAGTGAGGTTGATCCAGAAATCGAGAGAACCTTCCACAGATGTAGGCGACTACAAAGAGAGGGAGAAAGGTCGATTCCCATTCCACTCATGGCGAATCTCCTGGATACAAAACCTTTGAAGGACTACGCAGCCCCAAATGCGAGAGGCTTGCGAACTGGGATTGCAAGGCCAGAGATTGAGGCGGAGAACTACACTATACCGCCCATGCTAATCAACATGATTCGGCAACATCAATTCGGAGGATTGCCTTCGGAGGACCCGACCGATCACATAGAAACATTCTTAGAGTTCACCGATGCAATCAGGATTAATGGAGCCTCGGTCGATGTTGTGCGTTTGAGATTGTTCCCCTCATCTCTCACTGGAAAAGCGAAAGCTTGACTTAAGCAAATCCCCGCTAACACCCTGACTACTTGGGACCAACTGGAGCAGGCGTTCTTGGAGAAATTCTTCCCTCCATCCAAGACGGCCTACATAAGAACCCAGATCACCGGCTTCTTCCAGAAAGACGGAGAATCATTATCAGAAGCTTGGGATCGCTACAAGGGACTGCTGGAGTCGTGCCCACATCACGGACTCGAGAGGTGGTTAATAGTGCACACCTTCTATAACGGATTGGATTACTCTTCGAAGGTGTCACTAGATTCTGTAGCGGGTGGAGCATTTATGAATAGGCCTCTAACTGAGGCATTCAACATCATTGAGAATGTCGCCACCAACTACCACCAATGGGGTTCCGAAAGAGGTAATAACCCGAACAAGATTTTGGGGGGTAAGTTTGAGGTAAATAGCACAGATCTTATTATGTCAAAGATAGACTCACTTAATAAACGTTTTGATCGGCTTGAAAGAGCTAATGTGAGTGCATTAGGTGCTACTAACCTTGTTTGTGAGATTTGTGGAACGCAGGGACATGACATGATGGAATGCCCACATGGTATCGCTCATGGATCCGGCGCTTCGGGTGAACAAGTGAACTCTTGTCACAACTTCTATGACACGAACCCGAAGCTGCCCAATTATGCTCCACCAAATCCCTACAACCAAAGGAAGAACAACCCTTACCTCTCCTACGGCAACTACAGCAACACGCTCAACCATGAGTTCCAAGAGGGTCAAGGTAATAAGAGAACAGCACCGGGGTATCCTCAGGTACAAAGATCTAAACTCGAGACTTTATTTGAAAGTTTTGTTGAAACTCAGACAAAACATAATGAGGAGTTTAGACAACAAGGAAGGGCAGTGAGTGAAGCAATAAAGGAGCTAGCATCTAAGGTAGACAACTTAGCAACTCATAACAAGATGCTGGAAGCCCAAATTGCCCAACAAGCCAGCACGTACTCGAGACCTAAGGGTACATTCCCGGGGCAACCCGAAGCAAATCCCAATGAGCATTGTAATGCCGTACACTTAAGGGATGATAAGCTTGGGGTGGGGGTAGCTGAAATGGAGGTGGAACCGGAGGAGGACATGAGCAAAAAGGAAGAGCCAGAACCGAAGTATGTCCCTCCACCACCGTACCAACCCCTGATACCTTTCCCACAAAGGTTGGTCAGGAAAAAGCAAGTAGATGTAGAGACTAAAATGCCTACTAAACTGAAAGACCCAGGTAGTTTCTCCATCTCTTGCTCGATTGAACAGGTGCAAATCGACCAAGCCTTAAGTGACCTAGGGGCTAGTGCGAGCTTGATGCCCCTCACTATCATAGAAAGGTTGGAAAGTAAAGAGTTGAGACCATTCAAATTCTCCTTACAATTTGCGGATGGCTCAACTAGGACTCCTCTAGGCATACTAGAGAATGTTCCTGTAAAGGTAAGGAAATTCTTCATCCCTACCGACTTCCTGGTATTGGACATGAAAGGGAATTCCGAATTCCCCATCATTTTAGGAAGGCCATTCTTGGCAACCGCTGGGGCAGTAATAGACGTAAGGAATGGTAAACTCTCTCTAAATGTAGAGGAAGGTAGGGTAAATTTTCAATTGACTAACTCTTATAACAACCCTCCTTTTGAGAGCCATGTGTACAGAATTGATGTAACGTCTGCAGCGGTAGAGAAAGAACTTAGCATGGAAACAACCCCAAAGATATGCATGGTTGATGATGCACCCAGCAGTGGTGAAGTTGGAATTGCTGTTCATGCGGAAACAGAACTTCCGCCGGGAGGAAGGAAGGTCAGGAAGCTCCGAGAGAAAAGAGCGAAGCGGAAGCGTTATTGGCCGTATGAGCAGAAACGGCTTTTTGAAGGAGTTCCACGGAAGAGAAGTGTTCCGGCACATCTACGCCCAGCCGACCCCGGTTAACTGAAGGAAGTATGGTCAAGCTAAAGACCGTAAATAAGCGCTTCTTGGGAGGCAACCCAAGTTTTCTTTCCCTTTTCCTTTTGTTTTGAATTAACCTCTTGAATAATTTGAGAAGATCAAGAGGCAAAAATATCATTAATAGGTTTATCTAGTGTTTTCAGGTTGAGAAGGGAAGAAGATCAGAGAAAAAAATAAAGTCAGAAGCCTTCACGCCCTGGCCGTGACAGTGGTCACGGCCGTGATGAACTAAACAAGAGCACAGAAAGGATCACGGCCTAGCCGTGACAACCATCACGGGCGTGATGAGTAGGATGCCAAGATCAAAGAGCATCACGGCCTACCCGTGATGTAGATCACGGCCGTGACAGGGCAACTCCTGAGGACCAGAAACGATCACGGCCTGCCCGTGATACGCCTCACGGCCGTGATGAAATTTCCACCCAAGTTTTGACTGGAATGTGAGCCAACACCCGCTACCGACTCGGTAAGTTGTTCCATTTTTCTCCTCTCTCCGACTTGATTATTTACATTGGAGACAATGTAAGTAATCAAGCTTGGGGTGGGGGTATTTTTGCATTTGCATTGTTGCATTCATATTGCATTCACATAGGCATAGATTGGTATGATCACATTCTCTAGATTGTCCCTCACTTAGAATATGCATCCGATTATGAGAACTTGGAGCCAAATGAATTGAGATAGTGAATTTTCGAACCCAATTTTTCATTATTCTTGTGATATGGCTAAAAATAGAAATTCTTGAGATAGTCATTTGATAGTTGATAATTAGAATGTGGTTCCTTAGGTTTGTGTACCTCACTGATTTTTGAACTACTAAATGTAAGATTTTGAGCCAAAAAGGGGTATTCACTAAATCTACCCCATTCCTTGTGATAGAGTGATTTAATTCCTCTTGGACTGTATTTTCTAGAACTTGACTTGAAACCATTTCGAAACTTAAAAAAAAAATTGAAAACATTTTTGGAAATGATTGAGGCACTAGGTATTTTTCTGGCCTTCTGAGCTTTGAATGATTAAATGCTACCCTTAGTTGCCCGATTTTGAGCCTAAAGAATAAAATACTTTTCTTGGTACCATGAATTACTTTGATAAATAATGCTTGGTATGGCACCTTTTAAAGTACTACAAAAAGGGTAAATGGTAGTTTGAAAAAGTATGGGATGAAAAAGCTAGAAAGTAATTTCTCTTGAGCTATAAATCTCCCCTTCTCCAAACAAATAAAATGAAATAAACAAAAAAAATGGAGAAGGGGATGACAAAAGAAAGTGAGAAATGAAAATAAAAAAAAACAAGAAGAAGAAAGAAAGGTGGAGAAATGAATCAAAGCCCCTAAAAGGTATTTTAGAAGGTGTCATGCTTTGCAATGTTTGATAATTTGTTTAGCCTTCTTGAATTTCCCTTTTCTTGATTTCCCCACCTAACAATCAATCCCATGGCCACATTACAACCAAAATAAAAGACCTCTTGATTCTTATGTGTTTTCATTAATAAAGTAGAGATTTGGTTAATAGTCAAGCCTATGGTAGAATACTTTCCTTGAGGAAATTGAGTGAATTGTCATAAACCCTAAAACACTTGAGTGAGGTGAGATGAGTGCCCAAATCAGTGAGGATATGAACTTGAAAAACCTAAGCTTCTAATTGGACTTGAACTTGATTATCTCTTGAGTGCTTATTAAATATGCCTGTCACTTGGATTAGCTTCTAGGGTTCTTGGTTCACTATCCATGCTTTGATTGATTTATCTTATGGCCTGAGTAATTGCTTGAGGACAAGCAAAGTTTTAATCTTGGGGTGATTTGATGAGTGTGATTTCACATCATCTTTGTCTATCATTTTGCATGCATTTTTCATGTAGTTTAAGCATTTTTAATTATATTTTAGGTTAATTTTCCTTTGGAATGGGTAAGGCGGTTTTCGTGGTGTTGTTTTGCAGATATCAAGGGTAAAATGCTCAAGATCAACCATGATGAAGTTTGGATGAAGATAGGGCTTTAAAAGTGAAGAAAATGTGCCAAACAGAGCCCATCACGGCCATGATCGAGCAAAACTGAAAAAGAACAAAGGCTGAAGTCAGAGTCTGTCACGGCCTGGCCGTGATAGCCATCACGGCCGTGACCAAAAAACCCCCACAAGTCAGAGACCGTCACGGCCTAGACGTAATTCTTATCACGGCCGTGAAATGAAGGTTCGTATCGCGAGACACCCTTCGCGTCGCGAAAGACTGAATTGTACCAGAAATGCCAGAAACAAAAGCTGTCACGGCCTGGCCGTGATGGCCATCACGGCCGTGACGCGCATTAATTGGATCAGAAGCAACCGAAATAGATCAGATTTTGAGTTGGATTGGGACTCTAACTTCCCAATTTCTATAAATAAGGATCAAGGCAGAAGGAACAACATATAGAGGGATCATCCATAACAACTAGGACTTTAGGCATAGATCTCTCTTCTCTTCTCCTCCTCTCTTCTCTGATTTTTTTGTATTTTCATTATGTTGTCAACCAAGCTTGTCATCTCCATGGCAAGACTTGAGTAGTAGTTTGTTTCTAGGGATAGGGGCTCTGCCCGAGTTTTGTTTACGATGCTGATTTTGATGTAATATCTTTGTAATTATGATTTTGCTTTAGATCTGATTTCTAGCGTTTTAATCAATTGTAAAATCGGCGACCACTTATTTGCGTGACGTAGACGTTCTAAGGAGGAACCTAGCGAAGAATTTAGGATTTCTAGTGTGTTTCACTCGTAAAGTTCGGTGGCCGCTTATCAGCGAGACGTGGATATTCTAAGGAGGAACCTAGCGGTGAACTTAGGTTATTTGCATGACTGAGACATTCTAAGGAGGAACCTAGCGGTGAACTTAGGTGTCGGACCTATAGAAGTCAGACTTGGGACTGAAATCACGAGAGTTAGAAGCCGTCCCTCGAGGAACAACGAGTTGTCACGAAGCGCAAACGGTCCAATCTGGGATCGACTACCACGAGAGTAGGGGTCGGGTCAATTGGGCACGGCTTTTGTAACCCGAGAGGGAGCTTAAGCTATTAGAGGATAAACTCGCCTTCGAGGCAATTTCGTTAATCAACAAAGGTAAATCAGATTAGTAACATAAACAGCCTCAAAGGTAACCCAAATCCCTAGGAATCCATTTAGATCTGAAAAACCAAAAAAGATTTGTTTTCTGTTTTAATTATCTTTTGTTCATCTATCTTTTAATTTCGAATTCAAACCTTTTTACTCAAAACATAAAAATCCTCTAAAAAGTCCAGATTTAACCAATTCGAAAATCAGTTGCGATTCGGGAACACAGTCTCTGTGGGTTCGATATCTTTTATTACTTGGCGGTAATCTGGTACACTTGTCGGAATCGCAGAGCGCGGCGCGCAACACACGCGCGTCGTCGCACGAACACCACTATCACTATCACCCTGCAAAGTTGAATCAAGAAACTCAGCACAAACAGCACACGGGTTAGTGTCAGTACAATTAGTGCATGAATATACATCATCAAAACCAGAAATAAAAGGAAAATCAGAAACTAGGTCCTCATGGGTATCATCAATGATCTCAGAAAGCAACTCTAAGTGGAAAACAGAGTGCTCCTCCAGTGGGTGTTTCATAGCATCAAAGATGTTGAACTTTGCCACAATATCACCAAACTCCATAGACATGGTCCCATCATTCACATCAATCTTAGTCTTAGCTGTCTTCATGAATGGTCTGCCCAAGATTATAGGTGATCTACTGGAATGTGTTTCTCCTGCCATGTCTAGGATGTAGAAGTCAGCAGGGAAGATTAACTCATCAACTTGCACTAGTACATCTTCTACCATTCCCATGGGGCGGGCACTAGTCCTGTTGGCCAACTGGATGGTAAGACCTGTATACTGCAAAGGCCCAAGATCAAGGTTATTAAAGATGGAGGTAGGCATGACATTTATGGAGGCTCCCAAATCTAGCATGCCGTTTTCAAATTTCCTGTCCCCAATAGTGCATGGAATAGTAAATGTGCCCGAATCCTTGCACTTCTGTGGTAATGCCTGAGTAGGGGCTAAAGAAGCAACTCTTTCTGGTGCAGGCTTAGACTGGATAAGAGCCGAAACATTTCTTCCCAAATCAACTCTCTCGTTATTCTTCAACTTCCTCTTGTTGGTGCATAGATCCTTGAGAAATTTTGCATACTTGGGCACCTGCTTGATCACATCTAGAAGGGGAATATTCACAGCTACCTTTCTGAAAACATCAAGAATTTCCTTCTCCTTATCTTCACCACCAATCTTCTTATTATTCTGCAATCTGTGTGGGAATAGGGTTGGTGGTCTGTACACTTTCTCAGCTTCAACTTCAACAATAGGCTCAGGAGTTACCTCAATAATTTCTTCATCCTTTCCAGAGGTGGCCTCAACAACTTTTCCAGATCTCAGAGAAATGGCACTCACATTAGGGTTGGAGGCATTGGGATTTATCACTGGCTTTGCAGGTAGTTGACTTGGTCCTTGAGCTTGTTGTATGTTATTTATGGAAGTGGCAAGCTGTCCAACCTGTGTATGCAAGGCCTGAATACTAGCATCCGTCCTCTGCTGAAACTGTGCCTGCGAAGCTGCAACCTGTCCAACCTGCTGCTGAAGCTAGAGGTTGTTTGCGGCCAATTGCTTAAGCATATCCTCTAGGGAAGGTCCAGAAGGTGCAGAAGTAGTCACTTGAGGAGGATTCTGAGGTGCCATCGGTTGTTGTTGGGATGAGTTCCCATACCGAAGATTAGGATGATTCCTCCAATTGGGATGGTACCTATTGGTGGAGAGGTCTGGAGTCTTTGTCACGGCTTCGACAGTTTCCTTGATTATAGGGATTTACTGCATAAGCTTGAGGCGCTTCACTGATGAACTCTTCTCTCTGGATGGGGCATGCATCATATGGGTGCTCAGGAGAATTGCACATACTACACAACCATGCAGGCTGAACCCTGTCTATTTCCAATTGCCTTACAAAAGAAGTCAGCTCATCCATTCTATTCTCAAGGGCCTGGTTGGACGAAGAGCTATGGACCTCATAAACACCTCTTGTCTCAACAGCATTTCTTCTGGTAGTAAACTGTTGGGAATTCAGTGACATATTCTCAATGAGTTGCTTGGCAGCAGCTGGGGTCTTATCAACAAGCGCTCCCCCACTAGAAGCATCCAAAAGGTTCCTATCCATCGGCAGTAACCCCTCATAAAAGTACTGGATAAGGAGTTGTTCAGAAATCTGATGCTGGGGGCAACTGGATATCAAATGCTTGAATCTTTCCCAATATTCAGCTAACGACTCATTCCCTTGCCTGATGCCACATATTTCTTTCCTTATTGACGCAGCTCTTGAAGCAGGAAAATATCTTTCTAGGAAAACCCTCTTCAAATCATTCCAGGTGGTGATAGAGTTGGGCTCAAGATATAACAGCCAATCCTTTGCAGCTCCCTGGAGTGAGAACAGAAAAGCTTTCAGCTTGATGCTATCCTCAGTTACTCCCTCTGATCTTGAGGTTGTGGAGCAGACAACTTGGAATTCCTTCAAGTGCTTGTGTGGATCCTCACCTGCAAGACCATTAAACTTTGGCAACAAGTGAATGAAACCAGATTTTAATTCAAAAGGAGTATCAGCACCAGGATATGAAATACACAAGCCATTGTAATTTACATCAGGGGCAGCAAGCTGTCTTAACGTCCTTTGATCACCCATATTTTCAAAAACAGTCTTAGAATTAGAATCACTACTAGTGCTAGCCCGAAATTCTCTACGGAGTGTGTGCAGTGTTCTTTCAATTTCCGGGTCAAAATCACACAAGTCAGGGCAATTAGACCTAGTAGCCATGCCAATTCAAAACAAAAACGAAAATAAAAGAAAGAAAAGAAAATAAAAAACAAAATGCGAAAAATAACAAATCAGAGTCCCCGGCAACGGCACCAATTTTTGGTCGCGCTGTCGCGCACGCGCCAAAAAGAACGAGCGGGTTTTAAAACTGTAGTTTAGGGCGACAACTCGGATGTCGTCTCACAAGGACTCTTAAAGTGTTATTTATCACAAAAATCAATTTTTTTTTGTGGGGGGGGTTGGATTGGGATGCAAATAAGGAAACAAAATAATAACAGAGCAATGAAACAAGGCAATTCAAAGAGATTGTCAAATAGCTAAAAATCGATTAATCTATTGTTCTCGATTTCCCAACTATCATAGGTTCATGCAATTTCCAAGCCCTAAGCAGATTCTAATCCCCTCCTGGTTGTAGCAACAATTTACAAGCGAAACCACTACTACAGATATATGTCCCTATTCCCGAATTAAGCAAACGGGGTTAAGCCCTTCGTGAACTAAGAGAACACGAAACGTACACACGCGAATTAAGCAAATGCGATTAATTATAGGAACATGATATCACCGAAAATAAACCAACACAACACAATATACTCCTGAATTAAGCAAACAGAAATATAAAGCATGGCATTGAAAAGGGAAAAGCATATAAAACAGGAAATACAAGAACCTCAAGTATAGTGGAAATCGATTACAATAGATTAATCCTAGAAACTTAGTTCTCCATGGAAAACGAAAACACACAGAAAAATGCAAAAACAATGGAGAAGCAAAAGTCTTTTCAATCTGTCCAGAACAGCCTTTTATAATTACTCAGAAGTTCAGCCCACTCGCGAGGCGAGCATTAATTCGCGAGGCGAACATCATGAAGAGTCAGCAACCTTTGGCATTCTCGCGAGGCGAACAACGGATCGCGGGGCGAAGAACTGAAGAGTCTTCTTATTATGCCCGTTATGAACATCAGGGGCCAACCGTGATGCTTTCTGACTTCCATTATCGCGAGGTAAATCCCCTGATTCCTTATTCCCTCAACTTCTACTTAACCTGAAAACAAAGAAATAGCCATAAGTGCTTTATTTGACTCAAAACTAGCTAAATTAACCTAAAACTACTTTAGAGACTCAAAACCTTACTTGAGGACAATCTAATCTAATTTGGGTGAAAATAGGATATAATTTGCACAAAACACTGGTCATACTAGCCATAAAACTAGATGAGCCAGAGGCTTATCAATGATAGTCAAAGAGGAAGCATCTTCCGTATGAGGTGCCTAATCCAAGAGATGGTTTGCTCTTTAATCATTGATGGTGGTAGTTGTGTCAATTTTGTCAGTTCTAGATTGGTCTCAAAATTAAATCTTGTAACCAAGGCACATCCACAACCATATAGGCTTCAATGGCTAAGTGAGGTTGGAGAAGTGGTAGCGAATAAGCAATTTAAGGTTCATTTCTCAATTGGGAATTACCATGATAGTGTACTTTGTGATGTGGTGCCTATGGAGGCAAGCCATATGTTGCTAGGGAGGCGTTGGCAATTTGATAAGTAGGCCACTGATGATGGGTACACCAATAAGTTGTTTCTTGCACCATAACCGAAAAGTTACTCTTGGTCCTTTGTCTCCAAAAGAAGTGAGAGAGGATCAAATTAAGATGAAAAAAAAGTGACCAAGAGAGAAAAGAAAATTAGAGTGAGAAAAAGAAAGAGAAGGAGAGTGAGAAAAATATTCAAAAAGAGAGTGATAAAAAGATTGGAAAAAAGGTGAGAAAACAATTGAAAAAAAGAGTGATCAAGAGAAAATGATGAGGAAAATAATGTGAAAATTAGTGAACAAAAAGAGAGTTGTTTGGTAACAAAAAGTGAAGAGAATGAGGCTTTGATTTCAAGGCAGCCCCAATTCATTTTTTATTGCAACAATTTTTATTTAATTTCTAATGCTTCTAATGATCTTTCTTTGTCTAGTGGTGTTGTAACTTTTTTGCAAAACTTTGGTAATTTCATTCCAAAGGAAGCACCCTATGGCAATGTGGTCGTGAAGAACAGTCTAGATGCACCAGAAATGACTAATTTTGGTGATGAAGACTTTAATTCGAGGTCGAATTCACTCAAAGAAGGAGGGATGATATGTGCCCAATTTGGAGTATGGTTCAAGAAGCTAACCAAGGACTTGGTGGGCCAATGACAAATGTTACAACCAAGAAATCCCAACAAGTGTTAATTCAAAGTATGGTTCTTATCATGGAAGCAAGCCCAAATGAAAGATTGGATGGAATGAAGCCCAAATTATTAACTTACATTATACAACTAAAGGATCCATGACAAGAAGGGCGTGCAACATGAAGAAGAGTCCAATTTTAGTTGTTTATTTTAATTTAAATAAGTGTAATGGGTTATGTAAGTGGATCCAAATTTGTTAAGTGTTACAATTGGATCAAGCTACTAATCTCCTATGTATACACGAGTTTTTTTAGAGATTCTTGAGGAGGGAATCTTTGACTTGCATGCTATAAGAACCTCCTCATTTGAGTGTGAATAAAATTTGTAAATTATGGGTGGTTACACTTTTAATTTGAGAAGCAAGTGTAACCACCACATAATGAGTGAGGGAGAGTCTTTGCGGGGGGGGTGGTAACCACTCTTTTGTGGCTGAGTTTGGTTTTTGTTAGTTTTTATTGTCTTTACTAGGCCAATAATCCAAGATTCTTGTGTCGAACCTCATAGGCTTATCAAACTACATGTTTGCGGCACCATCCCTCTTCTTATCTTCTTCCATTTTGTTTTTCTTCTTCTTATTTTGGTTCCAAAATTGGTTTCATATTAACTTGTTAAGAATTCAACCAAAAAGATCATCAACAAGGCAATCTCACCATTTGGTTGTCATCAAGTGGTATCAAAGCATAGGCTTTGGTTGAATTTTGAGTTTATTTATTCATCTTCTACCTTCTACCTTTCTTCTTTTCTACTTTAAAAAAAATTACACTTTCACTTTGTTTGTGAAGGTAAATTTCGTGAATTGTGTATTGCTCCAAAACAAGTTTGAAAGTGTGATTCTCTTCTTCAAAGATCAAAAAAAAAAATTGTGCAAATTATAAGAAAGAAAAAAATTATGCATGAAATCTTGAGAAAAAGAGAATAGAAAAGTCCTATTTGAGCCATTTGTGTTCTTGAAAAATTTTCTCTTCTTTCCTTGTTCATATTTCCAAGGCTTTTCCTTTCTATACATTCCTTTCGTTTCCTTTATTTTTTTTATAAGTTTTGTGATTTTTTGTTACTTGAATTTTGGAATTTTTGTGTGTTTTGTGTTTGACTCTTCTAAGACCTAAAGGAGTACAATTGAGGGGAAAAAAGGTGACATTACATCTTGTGTGAAAAAAAAAAATCCAAAAAGAGTGAAATACATTTGTGTGTACCAGTGAGGGAGTGTGGTAAGGAAACTTCTAAGTTCTTCTACTCAAATCATGGCAACCCATGATGACAGTCCACCTCTTTCTCCAACACAATGATGATTCCAGTGGTTATGACAGTGAAAGAGGAAGATCTAGAGGAGGAGGACATAGAGGAGGAGGGCGTAGAGGAAGGAGGTATGATAGAGTACTTGAAGAGGTCTAGATCAAAGTTCCATCCTTTATTGGAAAGAATGATCCCGAGGCGTATTTGGAATGGGAAATGAAGATAGAACGTGTCGCAAGACGCAATGGCCATACACTACTTAGACCCTAATCACCATGGGTCACGACTCGACCTCCGGCTTTCGGTTCATAGGGAGTTCCATCCAATTCTTCCTCGTTCAGCTTAGCCACAGAGTCTTCAAGCACGATCCCATAAAATATAAAATAAAACATACAGAAAGAGTATAGGGGATAAGAAGCAGTTCTATCATCAAAAGCGGAAAAGAGTCATAGTAAATTAGATAGTAATTGTTACAGACATAACATCACCCATAATTAACAATCATCCACAAATTACGATATCTTCCTCTACCCTTACTCTCAGGGAATCTAACACTTTATTTTAACGTAACATCTTTAATCATGTCACGATGTCTTTACGTTATCGTGGCCACTACCACTCCTGTCACCATCCCTCATTTGCATCGGGGAACACCCTCATTCCTGTTAGGATGTTCCACCTAGTGCACACCTCCATTCTAGTTAGGGTGTTCCACCCCTATTCCCGTTAAGGTGTTCCATCTAGTGAATGTGACACACCCTCGTTCCTGTTAGGATGCTTATTCAAAGGATGACACTATTCCTTCATTCCCGCTAGAGAATAGTTGCACAATACAAAAGTATCCTCGTTCTCGTTAGGATACGGGACAACTCACCCCAGAACTATAAGTGTATCACAGTAGTTACCCATTCCCGTCAAAGAACTGACCCGTGACATACTGTATCCATGATTGGATACACTGACCTCGTGTGTTCCCAACACACTATCGTGAATAACAAAACCAACACATGCATCTCTCCAATCCATTTTAACAACATCCTAGTGCCTTAGCCTTTCATCAAAGCCTCAACTCATACTCTATGTCACCACACCTCTTTAAAATAATTCATTTAGGTTAGGCACCTCTAAATCACCATGATAATCACACCCAAACAAACAATTATCTCTCGAACAACTTATATATCTTTGCTTAAAATTCACTAAAGATAATAATAAACCAGGCAGATCATGCATAACACATAATATCGACAAAACTACCAAACATCCTAAAATATCACAACCAACCCATAATAATAAAATCAAGTAAGTAACAAAGTCAAACTCTATCATGGCCTGGCCCTGAAAGCCTTCACGGCCGTGCCAGACAATCCAGTGCAGCAGTTGTCCAAAATAGAACTTGTCACGGCCTGGCCCTGAAAACCTTCACGGGCGTGAAAGACAACAACTACAAGAATCCTTCCAAAACAGAACCTGTCATGGCCTGCCCCTGAAAACCTTCAATGCCAAGACAGACAACAAACATCCTCAAATACATAAATATTCAAACATCAAAAGCAATATATCACAATCAAATCAATAAATAATAAAATAAAGCATCCTCGATATCATAAAAATCAATCCTAACATCGATAAACCTACAATCCCCGAATCACCATTGGTTTTAAAGAAAGGGTTTCAAATGTGATTTTTGTCTTATCGATTACTCGATCTCTAGTAGGGTTTAGGTCGCCCTAAACAATTACTGTATAATCTACTACTTATCGATTTCAGACGATAGGTTGAATCTTTCCCCCACCTGGGTTATCACCTAACTCCCGAACTCGAAGCCCTCATTGTCACACAACAAAGTACTAACTCCACCTTCAACCAATCAACATAATGACCAATAAATCAAACAAACTCATATTTGTTCTCTTTAGGTTAGGTTTGGCCATTTAATTCAAATTAGAGTTAGGATTCTTTTCTCAACATAAGTCTTTGGATACTTATCACTTAGGTTCTAGGTAACTTAGATAAATTGCTATAACTTGAAAATATGGAATAAAAATCGTCCAACCACTTAGGGTAGGTTTCGACCTTGTATTACAAAATAGGGTAGGGTTTTCAAAACAACACAATTTCTTAGATCAATGATCTTAGAGTATTAAAGAGTATGAATCAATCATTAGATTTCACAAATCAATCAAAAACCTTTCACCCTTTTTATGTTAGGGTTTCGGCCCAATGTAAAAAAATAGGTTAGAAAACTTTGTTGGATTCAAGCTCTTGGATTTAGACAATACAAGTATTAGAGAGTTCAAATCAAGAATTAACTTTCAAAAACAACAACCAAAACATCAACTCCTCTTTCTTACATAGGTTCGACCCATACATGGAATTTAGGATAGAACACTTTGTTGAAGTTAAGCTTCTAGATTAAGATCATAAAGGTATTAAAGAGTATGAATCAAGTGTTAGAATTTAGAAAAGACACAAAAACATCATACCCAATTTTCACTCTAGATTCGGCCAACTAGGGTTTTATAGGAAGGAAAATGTTTTTGATAAAAAGCTCTTGTATAATGAGAGCAAAGATCATAACTAGATCATAGAAATTGGTTTCTCATTTTTAGGATTTTTCTACAATTTTCTATGAATTTTTGAAAATCTAGATCTAGAAATGAAAAACCATGAAAATGAAGAACAAAAGCTGGAAAAGAAAGGAGATGATTATGTTACCTAAGATGAGAAAGTAGAAGAATGATTGATAATGATCTTGGCAAGTTTTCAATTGAAAGCACTTGAAGCTTTTGAAGCTTCAAAAATGGAGTTTATGTGTTTATGAAGAAGAAAGTGAGGAAATGAAGAAGATGAAGTGTTTTTATAGAGGGGAGAGAGAGAGAGAGCGCGAAATTGAGGGCATAAAATGAGGGACTTGGGCTCCAAGTCTGGCTTATGGAGTGTTTGGATCAAATGTGTGGAAAAAAGGGATTTTTGGAGTAAAATACCTTATTTTCAAAAAAGTGTAATCATGACCCTTTTTTGGATGTGACTAGAGACTCCCATCATCATTTCCTACTTTTTAACAAGTCACTTCCACCCTTTTTAGCTCCCTAATCTGTTCCATTGTGTATTCGGTTCAAGTTCCCGATCGTATTTTACCCAGATAAAAAATTATATTTTAATCCCGAACTTAAAATTTCCAGAATTACTAATGTCATTGGAACACGACAAAAATACTAACCATTTCGTTCACGTGTCAAAATTAGGTTTTCTGCTCAGTAAGCTTTTACTGTCAGTGAAAACGCAGACCGGGTTTCGTCTGAATTTTCAACCCTAAATTTTACCGTAACCTTCTACCATAAAGTAGACTATTAATAAAATTTTATTTTATTCAAAAACATTTTGTAACTCTCAGATTAAAATATGATTAATTATATTTTAACCGATTGAACAACATAATTAAAATCAGGATGTTATATTACTACCCCTCTGAAAAGAAAATTCCGTCCTCGGAATTTCTTAACTCAAAACTGGGTAACATCTTACCAATGCTTCTTAATCTAAAGATCATTCCTCGTATTTTTCATCGATGTCTTCCCTTAATTAACAGTCGTAACTTCGTAACAGAATTCATTCTTATAACATGTTGTTTATCCTCGAACTTATCCACCATTACTTTCTGTTCATTGTCCTTTAACTTTTTGATTTAGATCTATCGCTTTGAAGGGCATAACCCAACCTTACTCCTTTCTCTCTTCTTAATACCGGTCCACTAGAAAACACGATTACAACATCTGACTCTTAGATTTGACACCATGATTAATACCACCATGACTGCCTACTCCATATACCCAACCACAATCTTAGTTCCTTAGAGTGTATTCCACGATTCCAGATTATATCAAGTACTTAAAATGAATTCTCTTAATAACCCCTTCTTTCAATAACCAATTGCTCACTACACCTCATCCCTAAGAACTAATCCTTCTAGTAAGCTTCTTGTCTAACATGCCACGTAGATAAACAAACAAGGTCTACCAGATATCCAATACATACCTTGTATAAGATTCACGGGTTGAGAGGTTTCAACTCCCCTCACAGTAAACACTCTCTCAATGGCCTGAGGAATGGCCATCGGCAGTCCTACTACTGGAAACCTTTTTCCAGCTCCTCCTCTCTGAACACTGGCTCCTCTATCATCAGCTACCGACTGCTGCACACCAGTGTTAGTTATCGCGTTCGGACTCACTACCCAACTTCTAAGCATAGTCAATATCCGATGTGGATTCAACTAGACACGGCCAGTAGCAACATCCTAAACCCCTCAGTCCTTGATTCTGATCTGACATAACCCACAGTCCGTTTTAGAACCAAACTGCTTTGATACCAAAATGAGACACCCCACTGTGCCCCGGTGATCTATTAGACTAAAACTTCATTAAATACTTTCTTACTCGAGCACTTAATATGAAAATACGTAAAAAAAAATTAAAAACATAACTTATAAAGTATACAACGTTATATAGAATAGCATATCACAATATAAGTATATTATGCATATTACAAAACACTGTTGAGGATATCCTATCAGTAGGATCCCTCACAGGCATATACTTAGACAAAATGTTAAACAGCGGAAAACATATTAAAAATGTCTCGCAAGACGCACTGGCCATACACTACTTAGACCCTAATCACCAAGGGTCACGACTCGACCACCGATTTAGGTTCATAGGGAGTTCCATCCAATTCTTCCTCGTTCAGCTCTGCCACAGAGTCTTCAAGCACGATCCCAATAAAGATAAAATAAAACATATAGAAAGAGTACAGGGAATAAGAAGCAGTTCTATCATCAAAAGCGGAAAGAGTCATAGTAAATTAGACAGTAATTGTTACAGACATAACATCACCCATAACTAACAATCATCCTCAAATTACGATATCTTCCTCTACCCTTACTCTCAGGCAATCTAACACTTTATTTTAACGTAACCTCTTTAATCCTGTCACCATGTCTTTACGTTATCATGGACACTACCACTCCTATCACCGTCCCTCATTTGCATCGGGGTACACCCACAATCCTGCTAGGATGTTCCACCTAGTGCACACCTCCATTCCCGTTAGGGTGTTCCACCCCCATTCCCGTTAAGGTGTTCCATCTAGTGAATGTGACACACCCGCGTTCCCGTTAGGATGCTTATTCAAAGGATGACACTATCCCCTCATTCCCGCTAGAGAATAGCTGCACAATACAAAAGTATCCTCAATCTTATTAGGATACGGGACAACTCACCCCAGAACTATAAGGGTATCACAATAGTTACCCATTCCCGTCAGAGAACAGACCCGTGATAATCACACCCAAACAAACAATTATCTCTCGAACAACTTATATATGTTTGCTTAAAATTAACTAAACATAATAATAAACCAGGCAGATCATGCATAACACATAATATAGACAAAATTACCAAACATCATAAAATATCACAGCCAAATCATAATAATAAAATCAAGTAAGTAACAAAGTCAGACTCTGTCACGGCGTGGCCCTGAAAGCCTTCACGGTCGTGGCAGACAGTCCAGTGCAATAATTGTACAAAACAGAACTTGTCACGGCCTGGCCCCGAAAACCTTCAAGGCCGTGAAAGACAACAACTACAAGAATCCTTCCAAAACAGAACCTATCATGGCCTAGCCCTGAAAACCTTCACGACCAAGACAGATAACAAACATCCTCAAATACATAAATATTCAAACATCAAAAGCAATATATCACAATCAAATCAATAAATAATAAAATCAAGCATCCTAGATATCATAAAAATCAATCCTAACATCGATAAACCTACAATCCCCGAATCACCATTGGTTTTACAGAAAAGGTTTCGAATGTAATTTTGGTCTTGTCGATTACTCGATCTCCAGTAGGGTTTAGGTCGTCCAACACAATTATTGTATAATCTACTACTTATCGATTTCTGACGTTAGGATGATTCTTTCCCCCAGCTGGGTTATCACCGAACTCGAAGCTCCTCGTTGTCACACCACAAAGTACTAACTCCACCTTCAACCAATTAACATAATAACCAAGAAATCAAACAAACTCATCAATGTTCTCTTTAGGCTAGGTTTGGCCATTTAATTCAAATTAGAGTTAGGATTCTTTTCTCAACATAAGCCTTTGGATACTTATCACTTAGGTTCTAGGGCAACCTAAGTGGTTGGATGATTTTTATTCCATATTTTCATGTTATAGAAATTTTTCACCATTGGTTTTACAGAAAAGGTTTCGAATGTAATTTTAGTCTTGTCGATTACTCGATCTCCAGTAGGGTTTAGGTCGCCCTACACAATTATTGTATAATCTACTACTTATCGATTTCCGATGTTAGGTTGATTCTTTCCCCCACCTGGGTTATCACCGAACTCGAAGCTCCTCGTTGTCACACCACAAAGTACTAACTCCACCTTCAACCAATCAACATAATAACCAATAAATCAAACAAACTCAACAATGTTCTCTTTAGGCTAGGTTAGGCCATTTAATTCAAATTAGAGTTAGGATTCTTTTCTCAACATAAGCCTTTGGATACTTATCACTTAGGTTCTAGGTAACTTAGATAAATTGCTATAACATGAAAATATGGAATAAAAATCATCCAACCACTTAGGGTAGGTTTCGACCTTGTATTACAAAATAGGGTAGGGTTTTCAAAACAACACAATTTCTTAGATCAATGATCTTAGAGTATTAAAGAGTATGAATCAATCATTATATTTCACAAATCAATCAAAAACCTTTCACCCCTTTTATGTTAGGGTTTCGGACCTATGTAAAAAAAATAGGTTAGAAAACTTTGTTGGATTCAAGCTCTTGGATTTAAATTAGGGAGTTCAAATCAAGTATTAACTTTCAAAAACAACAAAACATCAACTCCTCTTTCTTACATAGGAACGGCCCATTCATGGAATTTAGGATAGAAAACTTTGTTGAAGTTAAGCTTCTAGATTAATATCATAAAGGTATTAAAGAGTATGAATCAAGTGTTAGAATTTAGAAAAGACACAAAAACATCATACCCAATTTTCACTCTAGATTCGGCCAACTAGGGTTTTATAGGAAGGAAAATGTTTTTGATAAAAAGCACCTGGGTAATGAGAGCAGAGATCATAACTAGATCATAGGATTTTTCTACAATTTTCTATGAATTTTTGAAGTTTTAGATCTAGAAATAAAAAACCTTGAAAATGAAGAACAAAAGCTGGAAAAGAAAGTAGATGATTATGTTACCTACGATGAGAAAGTAGAAGAATGATTGATGATGATCTTGGCAAGTTTTCACTTGAAAGCACTTGAAGCTTTTGAAGCTTCAAAAATGGAGTTTATGTGTTTATGAAAAATAAAGTGAGGAAATGAAGAAGATGAAGTGTTTTTATAGAGGGGAGAGAGAGAGCACGAAATTGAGGGCATAAAATGAGGGACTTGAGCTCCAAGTTTGGCTTATGGACTGTTTGGGATCAAATGTGTGGAAAAAAGTGATTTTTGGAGTAAAATACCTTATTTTCAAAAAAGTGTAATCATGGACCTTTCTTTGGATGTGACTAGAGACTCCCATAATCATTTCCTACTTTTTAACAAGTCACTTCCACCCGGTTTAGCTCCCTAATGTTCCATTATGTATCCGATTCAAATTCCCGATCGTATTTCGCCCAGATAAAATATTATATTTTAATTCCGAACGTAAAATTTCTAGAATTACTAATGTCATTGGAACACAACCAAAACACTAAGCATTTCGTTCATGTGTCAAAATTAGGTTTTCTGCTCAGTAAACTTTTACTGTCAGTGAAAACGCAGACCGAGTTTCGTCTGAATTTTCAACCCAAAATTTTAACGTAACCTTCTACCATAAAGTAGACTATGAAAAAGATTTTATTTTATTCAAAAATATTTTGTAACTCTCAGATTAAAATATAATTAATTATATTTTAACCGGATGAACAGCATAATTAAAATCAGGCTGTTATATTACTACCCCTCTTAAAAGAAAATTCCTTCCTCGGAATTTCTTAACTCAAAATTGGGTAACATCTTACCAATGCTTCTTAATCTAAAGATCATTCATCGTATTTTTCATCATTGTCTTCCCTTAATTAACAGTGGTAACTTCGTAACAGAATTTATTCTTATAACATGCTATTTATCCTCGAACTTATCCACCATTACTTTCTGTTCATTGTCCTTTAACTTTTTGATTTAGATCTATCGCTTTGAAGGGCATAACCCAAACCTACTCCTTTCTTTCTTCTTAATACTGGTCTACTAGAAAACACGATTACAACATCATACTCTTACATTTGACACCATGATCAATACCACCACGACTGCCTACTCCATATACCCAATCACAATCTTAGTTCCTTAGAGTGTATTCCATGATTCCAGATTATATCAAGTACTTAAAATGAATTCTCTTAATAACCCCTTCTTTCAATAACCAATTGCTCACTACACCACATCCCTAAGAACTAATCCTTCTAGTAAGCTTCTTGTCTAACATGCCACGTAGATAAACAAACAAGGTCTACCAGATATCCAATACATTCCTTGTATAAGATTCACGGGTTGAGAGGATTCAGCTCCCCTCACAGTAAACACTCTCCCGGTGGCCTAAGGTCTGGCCATCGGCAGTCTTACTGCTGGAAACCTTTTTCCAGCTCCTCCTCTCTGAACACTGGCTCCTCTATCATCGGCTACTGACTGCTGCATACCAATGTTAGTTATCGCGTTCGGACTCACTACCCAACTTCTAAGCATAGTCAATATCCGATGTGGATTCAACTAGACACGGCCAGTAGCAACATCCTAAACCCCTCAGTCCTTGATTCCGATCGACATAACCCACATCCGTTTTAGAACCAAACCGCTTTGATACCAAAATGAGACACCCCACTGTGCCCCGGTGATCTATTAGACTAAAACTTCATTAACTACTTTCTTACTCGACGCTTAATATGGAAATACGTAAAAAAAATTAAAAACATAACTTATAAAGTATACAACATTATATAGAATAGCATATCACAATATAAGTATATTATGCATATTACAAAACACCGTTGAGGATATCCTATCAGTAGGATCCCTCACAGGCATATACTTAGACAAAATGTTAAACAGAGGAAAACATATTAAAAACGTCTCGCAAGACGCACTGGTCATACACTACTTAGACCCTAATCACCAAGGTTCACGACTCGACCTCCGGCTTCCGGTTCATAGGGAGTTCCATCCAATTCTTCCTCGTTCAGCCCGCCCGCGAGTCTTCAAGCATGATCCCAATAAAGATAAAAGAAAACATACAGATAGAGTATAGGGGATAAGAAGCAGTTCTATCATCAAAAGCGGAAAAGAGTCATAGTAAATTAGACAGTAATTGTTACAGACATAACATCACCCATAACTAACAATCATCCTCAAATTACGATATCTTCCTCTACCCTTACTCTCAGGCAATCTAACACTTTATTTTAACGTAACCATTTTAATCTTGTCACCGTGTCTTTATGTTATTGTGGCCACTACCACTCCTGTCACCGTCCCTCATTTGCATCGGGGCACACCCTCAATCCTGCTGGGATGTTCCACCTAGTGCACACCTCCATTCCCGTTAGGGTGTTCCACCCCCATTCCCGTTAAGGTGTTCCATCTAGTGAATGTGACACACCCTCGTTCCCGTTAGGATGCTTATTCAAAGGATGACACTATTCCCTCATTTCCGCTAGAGAATAGTTGCACAATTCAAAATTATCCTCATTCCCATAAGGATACAGGACAACTCACCCCAGAACTATAAGGGTATCACAGTAGTTACACATTCCCGTCAGAGAACTTACCTGTGACATATTGTATCCACGATTGGATACACTGACCTCGTGTGTTCCCAACACGCTATCGTGAATAACAATAATACCAACACTTGAATCTTACCAATCCATTTTAACAACATCCTAGTGCCTTAGCCTTTCATCAAAGCCTCAACTCATACTCTATGTCACCACACCTCTTTAAAATAATTCATTTAGGTTAGGCACCTCTAAATCACCATGATAATCACACCCAAACAAACAATTATCTCTCGAACAACTTATATATCTTAGCTTAAAATTAACTAAACATACTAATAAACCTGGCAGATCATGCATAACACATAATATCGAAAAAACTACCAAACATCATAAAATATCACAACCAACCCATAATAATAAAATCAAGTAAGTAACAGAGTCAGACAGTCCAGTGCAATAATTGTACAAAACAAAACTTGTCACGGCCTGGCCCCAAAAACCTTCACTGTCGTGACAGAGAACAACTACAAGAATCCTTGCAAAACAGAATCTGTCATGGCCTCGGCCCCAAAACCTTCACGGCCAAGACAGAAAAACAAACATCCTCAAATACATAAATATTCAAACATCAAAAGCAATATATCACAATGAAATCAATAAATAATAAAATCAAGCATCCTCGATAACATCAAAGTCAATCCTAACATCGATAAACCTACAATCCCCGAATCACCATTGGTTTTACAGAAGAGGTTTCCAATGTGATTTTGGTCTTGTCGATTACTCGATCTCTAGTAGGGTTTAGGTCGCCCTACACAATTATTGTATAATATACTACTTATCGATTTCCAACGATAGTTTGATTCTTTCCCCACCAGGTTATCACCATACTCGAAGCTCCTCGTTGTCACACCACAAAGTACTAACTCCACCTTCAACCAATCAACATAATAACCAATAAATCAAACAAACTCATCTATGTTCTCTTTAGGCTAGTTTTGGCCATTTAATTCAAATTAGAGTTAGGATTCTTTTCTCAACATAAGCCTTTGGATACTTATCACTTAGGTTCTAGGTAACTTAGATAAATTGCTATAACTTGAAAATATGGAATAAAAATCATCCAACCACTTAGGGTAGGTTTTGGCCTTGTATTACAAAATAGGCTGGGGTTTTCAAAACAACACAATTTCTTAGATCAATGATCTTAGAGTATTAAAGAGTATGAATCAATCATTAGATTTCACAAATCAATCAAAAACCTTTCACCCCTTTTATGTTAGGGTTTTGGCCCTATGTAAAAAAATAGGTTATAAAACTTTGTTGGATTCAAGCTCTTGGATTTAGACAATACAAGTATTAGAGAATTCCAATCAAGCATTAACTTTCAAAAACAACAACAAAACATCAACTCCTCTTTCTTACATTGGTTCGGCCCATACATGGAATTTAGGATAGAAAAATTTGTTGAAGTTAAGCTTCTAGATTAAGATCATAAAGGTATTAAAGAGTATGAATCAAGTGTTAGAATTTAGAAAAGACACAAAAACATCATACCCATTTTTTCCTCTAGATTCGGCCAACAAGGGTTTTATAAGAAGGAAAATTTTTTTGATCAAAAGCTATTGGATAATGAGAGTAGATATCATAACTAGATCATAGAAATTGGTTTCACATTTTTAGGATTTTTTACAATTTTATATGAATTTTTGAAGTTATAGATCTAGAAATGAAAACCCATGAAAATGAAGAACAAAAGCTTGGAAAAGAAAGGAAATGATTATGTTACCTAAGATGAGAAAGTAGAATAATGATTTATGATGATCTTGGCAAGTTTTCACTTGAAAGCACTTGAAGCTTTTGAAGCTTCAAAATGGAGTTTATGTGTTTATGAAGAAGAAAGTGAGGAAATGAAGAAGATGAAGTGTTTTTACAGGAGAGAGAGAGAGAGAGAGAGAGAGAGAGAGAGAGAGCCCGGAATTGAGGGGAGAAAATGACGTACTTAGGCTCCAAGTTTGGCTTATAGATTGTTTGGATCAAATGTGTAGAAAAAAGTGGTTTTTGGAGTAAAATACATTCTTTTCAAAATGTGTATTCGTGACCCCTTTTTTTTTTTAGGATGTGACTAGAGACTCCCATCATCATTTCCTACTTTTCAACAAGTCACTTCAGCCCTTTTTAGCTCCCTAATCTGTTACATTGTGTATCCGGTTCAAGTTCCGGATTGTATTTCACCCGGATAAAATATTATATTTTAATTTCGGACGTAAAATTTCAAAAATTACTAAAGTCATTGGAAACATGATAAAAACGCTAACCATTTCGTTCACGTGTCAAAATTAGGTTTTCTACTCGAGAAACTTTACTGTCAGTGAAAACGCGGACCAGGTTTCGTCTGAATTTTCAACCCAAAATTTTACCGTAACCTTCTATCATAAAGTAGACAATGAATAATATTTTATTTTATTCAAAAACGCTTTCTAACTCTCAGATTAAAATATAATTAATTATATTTTAACCGGTTGAACAACATAATTAAAATCAGGCTGTTACAGCTACCATGGCTGGGTTCCTACATCGGTCGAATCAAGATATTCAAGACATAGTGGAATTACAACACTATGTGGAGCTTGTAGACTTGGTCCAACAAGCAATGAACGTGGAGCAACAAATTAAGAGAAGGAAGTCTAAATTTAATTCTTCTTCTAAATTTTCATCCTCAAGTTGGAAGGAAGATTCAAAGAAGGAGGGTGCACCATTCACTAAGGAGGCCGTGAGCACCTCTCAAGAGACGAAACCAATGGAAATAACTTTTAGGAGTCGTGATGTGAAGTGTTTCGAATGCCTAGGCCATGGACACATTGCATCCCAAAGCCCAACCAAGAGGACAATGGTGGCAAGGAATGATGAAGCGGTCTCACAATCCGAAGGTTCAAGTGAGGAGGAGAGTGAAAAAGGAGAAGAAATTCCGGAGGGAGACTTATTCATGGTAAGAAGACTTTTGGGAAGCCAAACCAAAGATCAAGATGATAGTCAAAGAGGAAGCATCTTCCGTACTAGGTGCCTAATCCAAGAGAAGGTTTGCTCTTTAATCATTGATGGTGGTAGGTGTGTCAATGTTGTTAGTTCTAGATTGGTCTCAAAATTAAATCTTGTTACTAAGGCACATCCACAACCATATAGCCTTCAATGGCTAAGTGAGGTTGAAGAAATGGTGGTGAATAAGCAAGTTGAGGTTCCTTTCTCAATGAGGCACATCCACACTCATGATGGGTACACCAATAAGTTTTGTTTCTTGCACCATTACCGAAAAGTTACTCTTGGTCCTTTGTCTCCAAAAAGAAGTGAGAGGATCAACTTAAGATGAAAAAAATTGAGCAAGAGAGAAAAGAAAAAGAGAGTGAGAAAAAGAAAGAGAAGGAAAGTGAGAAAAATATTGAAAAAGAGAGTGAGAAAACGATTGGAAAAAAGAGTGAGAAAACGATTGAAAAAAAAGAGTGATCAAGAGAAAAATAATGAGGAAAATATTGTGAAAATTAGTGAAAAAAAAGAGAGTTGTTTGGAAACAAAAAGTAAAGAGAATGAGGCTTTGATTTCAAGGCAGCCCCAATTCATTTTTTATTGAAACAATTTTTATTTAATTTCTAATGCTTCTAATGATCTTCTAGTGGTGTTGGAACTTTTTGCAGAAATTTGGTAATTTGATTCCAAAGGAAGCACCCTTTGGCAATGTGGTCGTGAAGAACACTCTAGATGCACCAGAAATGACTAACTTTGGTGATGAAGACTTCAATTTGAGGTCGAATTCACTCAAAGAATGAGGGACGATATGAGCCCAATTTGGAGTATGGTTCAAGAAGCTAGCCAAGGACTTGGTGGGCCAATGACAAATGTTACAACCAAGAAATCCCAACAAGTGTTAATTCAAAGCATGGTTCTTATCTTGGAAGCAAGCCCAAATCCAAGATTGGATGGAATGATGCCCAAATTATTAACTTACATTATCCAACTAAAGGATCCAAGACAAGAAGGGCGTGCAACATGAAGAAGAGTCCAATTTTAGTTGTTTATTTTAATTTAAATAAGTGTAATTGGTTATGTAAATGGATCCAAATTTGTTAAGTGTTACAATTGGGTCAAGCCCACTAATCTCCTATGTGTACACGAGTTTTTTAGAGAGTCTTGGGGATGGAATCTTTGGCTTGCATGCTATAAGAAA